>JAOUQT010310938.1:0-15024 GCA_025769995.1 Xyliphius kryptos | reverse complement strand
AAAATGTAAATCAAAATTATTATCCCATGGAGGTCTGGAAGTTACATTGTGTTGTTTGAGCGTTCCCTTTATTTTTTGAGCAGTGTATATAATCCAAACACACAAAAGCAGTTGAGAAGGGAAACTGACCCTTGTTGTAATGCATCTTTAATGCGATCCCATCCTGTGTCTGGAAACTCTGGCTTGCCTACATATTTTGGTAAGGAGTCCAGAAGGTCTTGTGGATTACTGTCAGCTGCATGGACTCTGGGAAGGAGGAATTGATGAAGGGCCTTTAGTAATTCAGTCTGAATGCCCCCAAGGCAGGCTGTATCTGTGTCTTTTTCCGTAGGGCACATAATGCATCAGCAGGCTGTTCAATCACTAGTGAAAAAACACATGGCCAGGAGTTAATATGTTTCTTATACTCACAACATATATGGCCCTAGGAGGAAAAAAACGGAAATATAGAGCCAACATGGCCAATGACACCTAAAGCAATACAGCTGTTTTATGCCGTGCATTTATATAGCATCTCAATATCAATTTAAAAAAGTTCTAAACTTTACCTTTAACAGTTTCTAAAAAGTTATAAAAATGTAAACATTGATTTAACAGTTTTTAATTATTTAGTTAATAGAAGAAACAGTGTCCCACAGCTATTTATATCTAGTTCTGTAACAGTTCTTCTCATCTTTTTAGCAATAATTACAAAAAGCACTTACACGTCGTCCTTCCAGGTTGCAAACTGTCAATCAAACATTTCCTCTCCCAATTACCTAATTATTTGTGGTGTTGATTACTAAAAATTGGTTGATCAACCATATGTTAATCATTATTACTGCTGTAGCAGAACACTTTAATAAATGAGGTAATGACTAATAATTTTTTTTTTTGGTAAAAAAAACATGAGAAGTGTGAGAAAAAAAAACATATTCAATACAAAATTATAATGATCATTGCAAAAATAATAACAGTAAACTACAAATGGAAGTTTATCAACAAACTTACATTTACATTTAGTCATTCAGCAGACGCTTTTATCCAAAGCGACTCACAAATGAGAGAACACAAGTCAGTATCATTAGGAAGAACCAGCTACACTGTAGTACCATCAACCCTGCACATTACTCGCTTTTTTTATTTATTTATTTATTTATTTTTTCAAAAACTTTGGCTTAGAAATTATACTTAAAATGATTAAAAAAAAAGCAAAGAAAAGGTGTAAAATTGCAAAAGAAAATTCATAAAACATTTTCAACGGATTCCTATGGGGGAAAAAATGCTCAGAAAAAGGAGCGTGGCTTGGAAACTGTACACCATATTGATCCAAAAATCACAAGCAACCTACCTAAGTGGCAATGGCTTCTACAATACTGCCAAATTTTAAAGTTGTACGTTAAAAGCTAAGAGACGAGAAATGTTTTAAAGTTTGGTGCAAAAATAAAAATAAGGAGAATGAGAAATTGAACTTAATTGATAATAATGTGTAATAATAACAATGACAATTATATCCATCCACCCATTATCTTCCACTTATTTCTTTATGAGGGTCGCGGTGGGGTTCCCCATTCTCATCCAGGGAAGAACATCTCGGGCACTGGGCAGACACACCGCCAATCCATTGCTGGGCGCACACCCACCCACACACAAACAAACACACACTATACAGGGCAATTTAGGGCATTTAATTTATCTGGAATCCATGTTTTTGGAATGTGGGAAGAAACCGGAGAACCCAGAGAAAACCCACACGGACACGGGAAGAACATGGAAACTTCACCCAGATCGGGATTCGAACCGGAAATCCCCAGTGCTGAGAGGCGAACGTGCTAACCACTAAGCCACTGTGCCGCCGACAATTATGATTGTTACAAAGTGGGGTGGCAAAGTGGATAATTGATTAACATGTTTGTCTCTCAGCGCTGGGAATCCAGGTTCAAATCCCGATCTGGGTGGAGTTTACATGTTCTTCCAGTGTCCACATGGGTTTCCTCCAAAAGTAAATTGGCCCCTCTAAATTACCCCTATATAGTGTGTGTGTGTGTGTGTGTGGATGGCGATGGATTAGCGGCCTGCCTTGGGTGTATCTGCCAGAGCCCGAAACGTTCTCCCCTGGATGGGTATGGGGAACCTCTCCGTGACCCTAGTAAAGGATTAAGCGCAAGATAATAAATGAATAAATAAATAATGGGCATGGAAACCCCAATAGAGGATCAAGTGGAAGATAATGATAGATGTATTACAAAAAGCTTTTAAAAAAAGGTGTCCTTAAAGAAGTTAAGTGCAAAAGTAGCAACAGGTAAAAAGCTAATCATTTAAATTTGGGAAAGTTAATATTCAATTTAATTAAAGACCTTAAGAATGAATTTCTCTATTATCTCAGTTATTTAGCCATAACTGTTATTTGATAAACATATCATTTTGTAGCCATATATCCTGTTCACCATAAACTTAGTAAGCCAGCACAGTGAGTTTCATTTTATTTTAAAAATGACTCTAACATTCAGTAATGCATTGGTTTTGGTTCTAAAACACTGAACTGAGGTAATTCCCCTGTGTAATGTTTCCTTCCATACAGTTAGGTTAGAAACATGCATTAATACAAATATAACCCCTTTAATAAATGTTTATAATTGATTTTAAAGGTCAAACACGTTAATCATGCTTTGCCGACCTGCTCCTTAACGCTGCCTCCTCCGCTGCTTCAATGTCAAAACAGTGTAGATTTCCTGCTGCACCGGATACGTATCGCCACCTGGCGTTTGGAGGACAGGTAGATCACCGCTCTGAGCTAGTGCTTACTAAAAACATAGTATCTTAAATATGTAAGGTAAAATAATAAATTATAATCAAAATAAGTAGTTATTTATTCATTCATTATCTTTCGCTTAATCCTAGGATCGTTTAGATATACAGATGTACAGATATACCCAGGACAGGAAACCAATCCATCACACACATCACTCACTCACACAGACAGACGCACACTATATGGGGCAATTTAGAGCAGTCAATTTTCCTTGAATCCATGTTTTTGGACAGTGGGAAACCAGTGAACCCGGTGTAAACCCATGCAGACACAGGGAGAACATGGAAACTCCACAGATTGGGATTCGACCCTGGATCACCCAGTGCTGGGAGGCGAACATGCTCACCACTAAGCCACCGTACTGTCCAAAGATACGTTTTTAATTAAAAATCATTTTTAATCACACTCTGTCCTGGATGTATCTGCCTGAAGAAAGGCATGCGCAACCCTCATAAAGAAGCAAAAGATAATGAATGAATGAATATTTAATCACTCACAAGTTATGAACTGATTATTTGAAAAGGTGTGTGGTCACCACCTGCAGAAGCATCCCTTTATAGGGGGGTCTTGCTAAGTGCCTCTTATATCTACCTGTTGTCTGTTCCATTTGCACAACAGCAAGTTAAATTGACTCAGTGTTGTTTCCTAACTGGACAGTTTACAAGCCTCTGCACGATCTCACTGTTCATTATTTAATCCATGACGATTCTTGTGACCACAAAACAACTATTAAAAATTAATAACACAACTGACAAATTAAAAATAGTTTATTTTAGTTTTTAATGGTGAAATATAATCATGTACATCTAAATATAAAAAGCAGATGGAGCAACCGGGTAGTGATGACTCGGTGGTTTTGGAATACAACTCAAGCCCCAGCACATTCAGACGATAAGCCAATAAGCAACACCTTCATCCATTAACCACAATCCAACATGTGGATTGTGCAATCACCTTTATTAACATTGTTCTAGTTCAACTGTTTGCAAAATGCTATAGATTTAACATGCAGTGCTGTGATGTGGACATATACAACATACTGAATAAAAATGATTAAATCTATTTACCTTACTACAAATTAACATAATTCTGTGCATTTCAATAAATATTACAACATATTCAACACTGCAGGGTCAATGTGACTTATGGATCCGACCAGGATCCTCATATGCTGGTATTGGAAAAAATAAAGTTCAGTTAGGTACTTCTGAGGCACCATCCCGTTGAATTTGGCACAATTTTATTAATCTGTATTAACTTGATGACCTAAGATTTTTGCATTCCTACTACCTTGAATCCACTTGAAAATAGAGGACAAATACTAAAGACTAGATTTGTTTACATACTGTGTTATTTATCTGTCATTTCAGCAATTAGCTCGCCAACAATGTGTAGCTTCCTGTACGACTTACACGAATCTGACAAACAAAAAAAACCTTTTGTTTTTGATTGTTTTCAAGTAATGGGATTTAAGTGGTCTTAAACTTGGTTAGGAAGAGTGCAGTTCCGTGTCTCTCCCGAAGATGGCGCTGCAGGTCAGAGTTCAGTTCGGTCATGTTTGCGGATGATTTGTTCGTAGCTGGATTTGCGTTTGGGTTTGTATTTCAGCAGCTTCTGGAAATCAGTCAGCAGTCGCTCCCAGTAGCAGGACACGTCTTCCATCCGGAGATGATCTTTAATAAACTGCTGCCCTCTAAAGAGACACAGCACAATAGTGTCACTGCAACATGGACTCTTCAGCAAGTACTACAAGTTTTTAACTAATACTGTATTTTGTCTAACCCATCCGTGCAGTAAAGCACACACATGAAAACACTGGTGTAGTGAGCACACAAGTGAGCCACCCTGTATACAACGTCCAGAGAGCAATTGCGTTTAAGTGCCAATTTTTGGGACTGGGAATCGAACCAGGGACTTTCGGGCTGCAAGGCTGGTTCCTTAACCACAAGCCTACGACTGCCCCTAATGATCAACTATGAACTTAAACCATTACCTCATTGCAATGGACTCGGCCACTTTGTCATTTTCCTTTACAAACTGCAGCAGCTCTCTGCAAAAAGAAAAATTAATCTGTGAGCATTTAGTAGGACATGGAGTAGGACAATAAATTCATCAGAATCAGAATTTGTTATTGTTTCCTAGACGGAAAATTGCAGATGTTACAGTTGCACTGTTGTCTGAGTTATATAAACAATAAATAAAATAAGAATTAAAATTAGCAACAGTAAGGGCTTCTTTAAGCATATGAGATGCAATATACTAATATAGAGAGAAAAGGGGTGGCACGGTTGCTTAATGGTTAGCACTTTCGCCTGTCAGCGATGGGGATCCAAGTTCAAATTTCGATCTGGGTGGAGTTTCTTACAGGTTTCCTCCCACAGTCTGAAAACATGGATTCAAGGTAAATTAAGCACTTTAAATTGCTCCATATAGTGTGTGCGAGTGTGTGCACAGCTTTAGATTGGCGCCCTGTCCTGGGTGTATCTGCCCAGCGCCCGAAACGTTCTCTCCTGGATGTGCATGGGGAACCCCTGACAGTTGCAAAATACTGCACATGTTAACCACATAATATAATGTTTTATTGCAAATGTATAGTATTGCATGTATAAACTATATAAAACGTATAATTTGGTATGGCACATATGAACTATAATATCATTATCCCATTATGTGCAGGACACTGATTTAAATATTATTGCTGAGCCTGTTTATACTGCAGATTAAATTTCGTAATATTTTATTTCTTTAATGGACTGCCAACTTTTTTAATGTAATCTTTTTTTTTTTAAAGCACAACAATTCATAACATTAGAAAATATTTGATCAATTTAATTGTTTTTTTCTATTTCTAAATTAGTAATTGTATCATCAGTCATTTAGAATGTTATTGTTAAAGGTCTATGGGACAGAAAAGTAGGGGTGGGAATTTCACTAACCCCACCCACTTACTCACACCCACCCACCCACTCAATCACACACACCACGCTTACACTGCCAGTAAAAGGTTTGGACACACCACCTTCTTGTTCCATTATCTATTTTCTTTACTCTGTGTTCTTGTTTTTGTTAGTCCTGGTTTGTTAGTTGGTTCTCTGTTGGTCAGGAGCATCACAGAACAGGTATAATTTGGGTGGGGTATTGATTATTGTCAGTTCTGCAGTGACACTGATGCGGTGAGGGGGTTTTAGTGCAGCAGTCCTGCTGTAGTTTTATTTAAACCCCTCAGTAACTGCTGGGATAAAACTGAAAACATCGACAATATTTAGGAGTTGATTTTAAAATTAGCAAATCATAAAATATTCATAAAATGTTTGATAATATTGCGTGTCGTGAATGAAAAGTCTACACCATGAGACAGCAATAATGAATAAAGATTTCAGGGTCGAGTTAAATATTAAAATTAATCATCACCTGAGATCCGAAAGATCCTGTTTGACAGGGATGTAATGAACCCAGGGTTTGAGCTGAGCGTAGAAAAATTCTAGCCACTCTTCTCCTACGTGAAAGACCAGTGAGCCGCAGAGGAACAGGTGCTTGAATCGAAAGCTGGCAGCTACACCTCTGAAATTAAACAGGTATCTAACAGAACAGAAAGACGGATTGTAATTGTACAGGAAACTCGTAACTTTTAACATTATAATGTAGGAGCATATTAAGCAAAATCTAGTAAACCATGTTAAGAGTGTCAGTAAAAAAAGAGCTTCTATAATATATACTAAAAATGGACATTTATTTTGGTGCACAAGTTTAAAATGTGGACCTCTTTAGCAGGGATATGAAAACTTGCTTGATTAGAAATCGAATCCATGACTCTTGGTGTAAGGTGCCAGTGCTAGGCTCTTTTTGCAGAAATAAAAACATGTTCACATAAATGTTACATCAAAAAAGACCTCATATAATGCCTGTATCCTGCTTAATAAACTATTGACTGTTTCTTACTTGTATTCACAATGATCAACCAGGGGAATTTCTTTGGCTGCTGGTTTTCCCAGAGTATCCTGAATAAAATAAAAAGCTTTTGAGAAATACAGTGGGAGAACATTACATGAAAGTTAATCATCAAATGATGAGAGCCATATAAAAAATAATGGTATCATCTTTTATCCTGATCATGAGGTAAAGTATATTCTAATCCAGTATGCCTTTTGGCAAATGCCATTAATTACACCTAAGGTGTGCTACCCATCCATCCTCTGCATGTAAAAAACAATGTGGTGTAATTACACAGTCCTGGGTCTGCAAAATGGAAGCAGTGGTGCAGACCACTATGCCAGCCATTGAGCAACGGCATCCGTGTTCATGCTGAAGACGGGAGGAGGGGGGGGAGGGGGCTGCCAGTTGGAGTGAGTGCAGAGAAAAACCTGGCACTTGTCTCTGGCTAAGTTGCTTAACTTCACTGCCAAAATGTCTGAAGAACATAAACCGAAGCAGAGGTTATGCGGAGGCAAAAGGAGAACACCCACATTAACAGCGATGGTCTTTAAATTGGTTTCAGGCATCATTTTGCTCACCCCGATGAGCAAGTGTTAAACCTCCCACATCATTTACTTCCTGAAAAGAATATAGCCTGAATACTTGTATTTAAAAGAAGTAATCAGTATGCAACCAGATTGATATCCAAATATTCCAGGACATGATTCATCAGAAACAATCCAAAAATAAAACCAATGTCCAAAAAAGCATTTTGTTTTGACAGGTAAACATTACTGCTGATGCTCGTGGGGCCATGTAGAATGTACAGTGGCAATTAGTAAAACATAAAGGATATAGTATACAGATTAAGTGCTGCATGCTATACACAATATATACTACTTTTGACACTGTGATGGCATCAGCCATATTTTATGGAGTGGTGTGCTGGGGCAGCAGCATCACTAAATTACTTAATTAGCAGATGCTTTTATCCAAAGCGACCTACAAATAAACAACACCCTGGAGCAATGAGGGTTAAGGGCCTTGCTCAAGAACCCAAAATGGTAACTTGGACCTGGGATTTGAACACCAAAGCTTCTGATTGATAGTCCAACGTCCTATCCATTGAGCTACCACTCCCTTATGCAAACTTCGGAGGCCAGCTCCTTCCTAGGTGAACCCTTAAGACCTGGTGCAGGTGGTGGCTAAACAAGTTACTCTTATGGACAAGGAATCCCACCCCACGATTTGCATAAATTTGCGTTGAAGCGTCACATTAATGGCTGCACCCACAGAGGGTGCATTTTATCTATAGACAACTGGCAGGCAAGATATCATTTAAAGTGTGGGAGTTATTCATTCAAACACATAATGGGAGTGCTATCATCACAACATTGAACTTCCTGCAGTATATATTGGCAGCACACGTTCACTGTCTTACCATCAGCGCCACTGTGCTATGTGAACTGGGTCTTTTTTTGAATTTCCAACACACTCACATTAGAGTAATTGTTGTTAGATTATTCGACCAATCAAGAAAAATTATAGTTAGATTAATCGATAAAAAATGTATTGTTAGGTACAGCCCTATTTCAGTGACAGGCTGCATCATCCGAAGTGTGTTAAGGAGCATTAGCGCAGGTCCTTCATTCCCACTGCAGTTAGACGGTACAATCTGCACTGCCCTGATTAACTCCCAAATTAACAAATAACAATCATGCAATAATTATTCAATCATTATATGTGCAATACTTTGTTGCTGTGCAATCTTTTATCTTTTAAAGTGTTTTCCTATTGTTTTTCTCTGTAATATTTATTGTAAAAAAATGTGAATTTTATTTTGTACTACTCAAAAAAAATAAATGTTTGGGGTGGTTGATTTAAAACCCGTTATAAAAACCTACCTTCTCAGACTTCCAGGCCTGATTCTTGGTGTACTCTGCATCCACCAGATTCGGATCCTCTCGGGAGAGTAGGATTAAAGGATCTCTTTCTGGACTGGTCCTGAATAAAATCCAAACATGTCTGTGTTTAAAAAATGTAAATACAGGACATATCCTCATTTATGCTCAAGGGATGCTAATGCAGGCATGTTCAAAGTCCGGCCCTGGCTCTGTCAGAATAAATAAATCAACAAACTTTTAGGATGTAACTCCGCCTTTTACCACATGGCAGCACGTTTCTTGTCTATGTGCTTCTGGCTGAATTGAGGACCTATGGAGGCAACTAGGGGGCAGCTGAGTGGCTTTTGATTATTTCTCATTGACTGATCTGACACAACTTCTGATATTTTAAAGAGATGTGACGACAACATGATCGTGACAGAGGAGCTGCTTTTTAGTTATTTACATATCTTTAATTTAAGGTTTTTTTATACAGTTTGTCAATGCTATCTGACTTTCCAGATATGAAATAATTGTATCTTTAGAGTTCATGTCTGTGTGGCTTATATAAGGTCACATTGCCCTTTAAAATATAAAGGTAATTGTGATAAAGTTCGAACACCCCTGCATTAATGGCATGTTCTACATAAACATTTAAAAGGGGCCATTGCTTAAATGTGAAGATGAATACAGTGAAATCTCTAACCCACCTGGAGCCTCTGAAGAAAGCCTTGGAGTGTTTGGTTTTCCAGGGCCAACGGCTTGCTGACCTGAGATCAAAGTAAACCGAGGAAAAAGAATACATGGCAAAATGATGATTATATAATTGTTTTTCAAACACAAGCAAATTCATTAATGTATTTACAATTGTATTTTAAATCCTATTTATTGTGGTATAAACAAGCACCAGAAAGCACCCCAAGCATCCCATCCATCCAACCATCCATCATTTTTCCTATTTCAACCTTCCAATTGTAATCATCACATCTCTGCCAGCAGTTCAACCCATCCATCCATCATGCAGCCCTATCTATCCAACCTAACCTTCCACTGTCTACTACATCCCATCTGTCCAACCATCATTAACTCTCTTCCAACCACCCAGCTTATCTATCCATCATATATGTCATCACCTTTAACACACTGATATCCAAAACATACATACCAGCTGAAATATAATTTCTTCCCATTCCAACCATTCATTCATGGACATCATTCCCATTACTGGCCCATCACCCTTTTTCTCCAGCCAGCCACTTACTTTGCTAGATCTTTTCTCATTAAATCCCAGCGACCCAGACCAGTGGGGTAAATAGGCCAAACTGCAGGCCCACCCTCCCAAAAGGTCCATGCAGGATACATGATGTCCTGATAATCTGGTGTCTAAAAACAAAAAAAAAACTGATTTATATTTTAATGGGATTCGGCACGTTATTTACATGACTCCTATAGGTCAGATGATTAATAACCACATTGGATCAATAAATAAGTTGGAACAAATTGTATTTAAAAATTAAGATGATGCCAAATACACTTACTTTAATTAACCATGTTTCTCATAAACTAAAATTGAACAATCATTAATTAATCCTAGGTATAATATTATGGGGCAGTGCTGGGCTTGTGGTTAAGGAATCAGCCTTGCGACCTGAAGGTCTCCGATTTTATCAAGTACTATGGCTGAAGAGCCCCTGGGCAAGGTACCTGACCCCAATTGCTCCCCAGGTGCCGTGTACAGGGCTGCACACCACTCTGGGCGCATTTGCGCACTTTACCAGTGTGTGTGTATATGTGTGTTTCACTGCATGGATAAGTTAAATGTGGAGGATAAAATCTTATAGTAAGAACTACAAGCAAAATAGATCACATCATGTTATCAAAAAAAAGCAAGACATGTATAGGTTTTAATATAAAAGCAAAGAAGAAAAAGGTCAGGACATGTAATAAAATAAAGGTGGAAAAAGGCTATTTTTAAGTAACTAATCATTTAACAAAGACTCAGGCAGCAGGAATGTAATAAATGACTTACCTTGCTGAAGGAGAGAACAGGCAAAACTGGTTGAACCCAGCCAGGAACTTGAGGATAGTCTCGCACATTGATCACCATCTCCATGTCTGGCAATTTTTCAATAACTTCTAGGATAAAATGCTCCACTCCACTGCATCTGCATATAATAATCAGATCACTTTGTAATGTCAGTTTATTAGTAATGCGACTATTAAATATTCCACAAGACTTTTAAAGCAGTCTGGATTGTGCCCAACAACGCTGACTCAAAAACCACAATCTGCAATTCACCTGACCTACAGTACTTTGGATTAATGGATACAATTGGATTTTAATTTTTAAAAAAAATGAAGCAAATATTGGACAAACATGCAAACCTCAAAGAACTTTGGGTACTCCAGAACTTGACGTGACATCTCTAACAACATTATACTGTCTCAAACTGGAACATCGATAGGGATATATACTCATACATTATATCTATAGGTGGGGAGCAGGGCAGCTAAAAAAGGGGGGGGGGGGCAGTGAAGTAGATGGAAAAGGAGGATCTGTGAATGCGGACATGTGTAGGAATGTGAAGGAAGTCTGAAAGGATGAAGATTGTGGGAAATTAGGGAATATACATACCTTGCTGGAAACATGCATTCAGCTTCTCTGTACAGTTTGTGATTGATAATCTGGTAGTGTGTGCCTACACCACGGCGCACAGTGTCCAGCATCAGCTCCTTCGAAATATCCATTGTGAAGGGCTTTAAATCTTCTTTCAGAACACTGGAATACAGTAGATGCAATGTGGATTTGGTTTTCCTTTAATTAATTCATTTGTTACAATAATTGGTTATTGGATAGTTATTCAAAATGTTCCCGGTCCCATTAATTTAATAACATGGTTTAAATCGTTTGCTAAATTTAAAAGCTTGTAAATAAAAACCCAGATAGACAGTTAAAGGTAAACATACCCGATGTGACAGCTGCAGTTCTCCTGGTGGCATGGTTGGTAGTTCTTAACAGCCTCTGAGATTTTGGTCTGAAACCTGTGCCAGCGTAATTCTGGTGTAAATATTACAGATGTACAGTAAAACATTATTTGTCAGTCTTGTTTGTCCTCCGCGTTCTCCAGTTTCCTCTCACAGTCCAAAAACATGGATAAGCTGAATACTCTATATTGCCCAGAATAGTGTGTGTCTGTGTGTGTGAGTGAGTGAGTGTGTCCAGTAATAGAGCACCCTGTTCTGGGTGTATTTGACCACCACTTGAAACATTCTCCTGTGGATGTGTGTGGGGAACACCCTTAAAACCCTCGTAGAGGATTAAGCAGAAGATAATGAATGAAATGAATATTATATATAAAAGCTCATTTGTTCAAAACCTTAAAGCTCCAAAGGTTACTATACACTGCTCAAAAAAAATAAAGGGAACTCTAAAAGAACACATCCTAGATCTTAATGAATAAAATATTTCAGTTGAAAATCTTTATTTAGTAGAGATAAATCAAAATAACAAAAATGATCAAAATATAAATGAAAATGATTATCCCATGGAGGTCTAGATTTGGAATCATACGCAAAATCAAATGACAGGCTGATCCAACTTCAGTGGAAATTCCTCAAGACAATTTCAAATGAGGCTCAGTAGTGTGTGTGGCCTCCACGTGCCTGCATGACCTCCCTACAACACCTGGACATGCTCCCGATGAGGCGGCGGATGTTCTCTCATTCGGCCCCCTCCATGTCTCCTGGTATCTGCTCCATGATCTGGACACTGTGCTGACCGACACAGCAAACCTTCTTGAATGCACATGTACTTTACACATTACAGATATAAATCACTACGTTTACAATCTGTGCATGCTGCACTATAAGGACAAAAATATAGTGACACCTTTCTTAATCATTAAATTCAGGTGTCAAGCACCTGACCCCGGACACCTTCCAGCTTTGTGGACTTTAAGAGTCCCTTGTTAGTTCCGGTTCCACTGTGTGTCCCAGCGCACAACACACGGTCCATTAAAACATGACTGATAGAATGACCTACACAGAGCACTAACCTCAACTCCATCAAATACTTCTGGAGAGATTGTGAACCTGCATCTCAGAAATTCGTCTGAATTCAATCTTAGAATAGGATAGGATGTAGGAAAATCTCCTTACGTCTTCTTCTCAACGTTGGGGATCTAGGTTCTCCCCGTGTCCGATTGGGGTTCTCCGGTTTTCTCCCACAGTCCAAATACATGATTTGAAGGTTGACTGTTCTCAATTACCCATATTTAAATTGACCCTATGATAGTGTCTGTGTGAATGTAAGTGCCCAGTGATAGATTGGCGCCCAACGCCCAGAACATTTGCCCCTGGATGGGCATGGGGGACCCCCCTGAGACCCTACTAAAGGAATTAAGTGGATAATATAATGAGATGAGTTATTATTTATGCTTCACTTATCGTCCATCAGTTATCGTTATCAGTTACACTTACTGTAAAGATGGACTTTGTACTGTAGTTCTACAATTTCAGACTGTAGTCCATCTGATTGTGTAATAAAGTGCATACTGTGTACGTTTGTAATGAAGTAGGGTACACCCGTATTCATCACTATGCTTGTTCTTGAGAATCCTGGTTGCAGGGAAGGGGGAGACAAACCTGTAAATGAGGAAAAATTATAATAATGTATACGTTATTTATATAACGTGCATTTGTATAAGAATCATTACATCTAGATTGGGAATGCAATTTATTGTATTGTCTATTTTATTTCATTTGTTTTCCTTTATACCATCACACTGGTATAAAGTATTGCCTATAAGGCATTTGGTATGTTCTACGGGAGGGGCTGTTAGTATAAAAGTTGGGGAGACACCTGATGGACTGTAACTCAGGTGTACCTTGAGTAAGTCTTCTGTTACTTTGCACTCGTGAGTCTGTGTTCTTCAGTTTTTTCATCCCTCAGTTATTAAATTTGAAATTAGTTTTAGTTAATAAATTGTGACGGGAAAAAGCTTACCGGTCTACCAAACTTACTTTATGTGCTGCCTCACTCGCCTTACACCACCCATAGAGTGGGTTTCCTGTCCTTTAAGGTATTGGGGGGTGCACTTTATCACAACGACCTTTTTCCCTGTTCTTATGGTCAGGACCCCAATAGTAGCACCGCAGAGCAGGTATTCTTTGGTCGGTGCTTTCCCAGCAGTGTCACTGAAGTGTTTAATAAAGCAATAAGGCACGAGAGGGAGTGCATTATTGTGAATAAACCACGGGAAAAAGGTGTTCTTGGGCACGACGCACAAGCGCAGCACAGTTACACCTCTTCCCGTGGTTTATTCACAATAATGCACAACCTCGAGCACCTTATTGCTTTTATAAAACGGTTACGAAAACACTATAATTAAAAAATATATATTTAATTCATAAAAGCGTTGACTGAAAGCCTAATAGTTAATAAACTTGGTTTCCGCGATATAATCCAGTCCATTTTTATAAATAAAGTGAAACATTTCTGGTTTCTTTAGCAATCAAATATTGCCATCTAGTGACCAAATTACAGAGCACAGTTTATGAAAAACTTCGAAAAAATAATATATTTTATATCACGGTCAGAGGTGTGGGTTATTGTGAATAATGTCATGGCTAGACAAGCGTCTCAGCCAATCATATTTAAGGAGCGGAACTACCCGTTTTAAATGAAACGACAGCAGCACTGCTGCATTAAAACCCCCTCACCGCATCAGTGTCACTGCAGAACTGACAATAAACAGTCCACCACCCAAATTCAACTTGCTTTGTGATTCTCCTGACCAACAGAGAACCAACAGGATACTAATAAAAACAAGAAATCAAATGGACTACAGTCTGTAATTGTAAAACCACAAAGTCCATCTATATGGTAAGTGTAAAAACTACAGAATGGAGCAGGAAGGGCACGTGTCCTAACTTCTGACTGATACTGTATGTGTAATTACTATAATTCCTGTAATACTGTTTAACAGCTGTGACCTAATTAGTCATTGCCCTTATTTATTATTACAGTGTTATTAAAGTCATTATTGGATTAAATAAGTGGATCAGAATTGTATCGGTGCGCCGCTCTTTTCATCAGGGTTGTCGGACTGACGTCTAGTGACCCTCCTAATGATTTGTCTCTATATGATGTAGTTCTAGGCGTGTGGTTAGGAACCAGACTTGTGATCAGAAGGTTCCTGGTTCGAATCTTGGTTTCACAAAATAATATGAATGAAGTGCCCTGAAGCAAGGCTCCTAACCCTAATTGTGTCCCGGGCGCCGTATACGCGCTCCGGGCATGTGTGCTCACTTTACTTCACTCCATCCATTATCATCCGCTTATTCCTCTTCTCTGGTCGCGGTGGGGTTCCCCATGCCCATCAAGGGGAGAACATCTCGGGCGCTGGGCAGATACACCCAGGACAGGGTGCCAATCCA
>JAOUQT010310931.1:0-15024 GCA_025769995.1 Xyliphius kryptos | reverse complement strand
GGACAGGGCGCCAATCCATCGCTGGGTACACACTCACTCACACAGCCACACACACATACACACACTACACAGGGCAAATAGAGCATGTAATTTACCTTGAATCCATGTTTTTTTTTTTGGAATGTGGGAGGAAACCGGAGAACCTGGAGGAAACCCGCGCAGACACGGGGAGGACATGGAAACACTAAGCCAGCGTGCTGCCCCATTTCATATATATTTAGATTTAAATAACCTTTTTATTCTCAAAATAAAGCTTTAAATCGTTTATACAAGATTTGAAATCATGTTTTTTAATCTTCGTGGGAAGTACAGGGTTCAGCAGTAAGACTGGTGCCATATAGCTCAAAGTATTGCCTAAGGCATAGGGTGCACCAGAATGTTTATACAGAATATAATGAATGGAATATAGAGCTGAATGATAATCAGGGAATGAAAAGCACTGGGGCATAATCAGAGCGAGGCATCAGTAAATAAAGCCACCTGAATAAACTGAAATGCAGACCGTGTTCACATTTACTGTACTGACGTCTTAAGGTTTAAATACGTGTTCTCTCTTTTAATTAAGATTGTTTTGCATTTGATGGACCAAACATCTGCTACCTCCATATTTACGTGTGATCTTCCTCATCATTAACAAATTTTGTTTAAAAATGCCCTTTTCTGGCATATTGGAGGCTTCCGTTGGCATTAATACAGGGCCTTTTATTATTATTGCCATATTAATAGAAACAAATCTCAATGTCACACTGAATTATTAAGAAAAATGGACTCAAAATGAATTCAATTCATCCATTGTAAGAAATCCCTCTTAGAAATTCCACATGAGCCTCAATCTTTAGTATGAAAAGCTTTTTTTTAATATGATGAGTGTCTAGGAATCTTTTTTTTTCGTTGGATTTTTTCTCTCAGGGATCCAACACTTAGCAGAACAAACGATGGTAGAATTTTTGTGCAGTTTTATAACCGTTAGGTAAAATCCTGAAAAATAAACACACAACACACACATGATCAGAGTCTGTGGTATTATATCATTTAGGATAAACACTTAGCCTCTTGCCGACTGTGCTACAGTAATGGATTACCCAGGGCTGTGCAATGATCTGAATGAACTTCCAGATTTGCTGTTGTATTAATTCTGCCTGCCTGGAAGGCTTGTAGTAATTTACTGTGACGAATCGAGTTTTGCTGTTAATGTGCCCATTAAATCATGGTCCTGGGATTAGGACCGAAGAACTTGGCACCCCTCGATGAGATGTACAGTGCCGTGGAGCCGCCTGAGCACCAGTGCTAAGATGGATGGGCCATGGAGTGGGCTGGATAAGATGGCCTCCACTGGGCGGTTCGGCCTAGCTGAGGCTATCAATCAGCATGGCAGCAGAGGTCTGGACTCAGGTGGTGTAATGATCTGAGTAGCATGTGGTCACCCCTTCTCTGGCCGCTGGGTTCCGAGGGTCAGCCCACTTCACTGAGCCTTGTGTTCCGTCGTTCATCTTTGGAGTCATCTGCACTGAGGCAGTGAAGTCTACAGCTCTGTGGTCATTGTCTAAAGATAACTTCAGGTTAAGTCAAACACAAAGACCCGAGGAAAGCAATTACCAAGACTAGCATGGCTGGGAATCTTTAGTGGCCCAAAGTTCAAAGGAAAACTGCACCGGTTGCATCTGTCTAGGTGAAAGATGCTACTTGGGCAGTTAAATACGCCAAAAATAATATCCATTCAGTCGGAATGGCAGACACCCTTGTGCTCAGTTCAAAAATCTGCTTCATTAGTGCTTTTTTAAAGCCTGTTACTTGTTGTCGTGTTTGTTTAGTACAGATGTGTGAGCAGAAAACTTGTCGACATGCTAAGTGATTATTGACCTCATCTGCAAATAGACAACATTCTGTGGACGTTATCTCATGGACATTACCACAGACGTTATTCTGACCTAAAGTCAATAATATTTTTCCAGAAACATGCTACTGATACAAACAAACAGTTATCTGGTGCAGGCATTTGTAGAACATTGAAGAAGATGGTGTTCCATGAGAAACAGAGGCTATGTTAGGAAACAAACGGGGGGTGTGGCTCCGTCAATAAAAAAGGGCATATTCCATGGTTCTTGGACATGGTTCTTGCTCCAGGGGTACTGTCCCTGTGTTCTGATCTCAGCCATCAAGTCGGGATACTTGTAGGTCGCTTTGGATAAAAGCATCTTCTAAATGGCCGAATGTAAATGCAAAAATATTTTACTTATCATCTTAACAGCTTCATTCTCTGCTAGGGTCATGCAGAAGTTCCTTGTACTCAGATTTTGAGTGCTGGGTAGATACACCCAGGACAGGGTGTTAATGTATTGCCGGGCACACACTCACTCACACAGACTATATGAGGTTCATTTAGATGGGGCAATTTGGAGTAGCCAATGCACCATAAATTCATGTTTTTGTGGGAGGAAACCGGAGAACCTGGAAAAAACCCACGCAGACATGGGGAGGACATGGAAACTCCATCCAGATTGAGATTCAAACTGGGAAATCCCAGCACTGAGAGGAGAACATGCTAACCACTAAGCCACTGTGTCGCCCTCGGTAGAAAGCAATGCATTGAAAACAATGCTGACTCATTGATTGCCATTGAGATGCTGGAGACATTTATGACTCGGCGAGTGGTGTACTGGCAGCAGTGATTTCTAAGTGACTAAGGTACCAGATACTATGATTTATATGTATATAAATCATAGTTTACTATGGTAGAGGTACAATGAATTAGTCACTAGATCCTGAAGACCGTGTTGGCTTAGTGGGTGAAAGGGTTTGGTCAGGTACTGGGAAAGTGGTGTCTCAAGTCTTAAAGGTAAGAGGAAAAATAGTGTCTCAGTGGTTAAGATATTGTGTACAACGGTGTTTTAGTGGTTTAGGTCGTGTGAAAGTGTGGAAAGTGGTGACTTACTGCTTAAATTACTGGTAACAGCAATGACTATGATAACTAAGTAACTGGGACAGTGGCAGATCAGTGGTTTACGGAGTGGGACAGTGGCGGCCAGGTGATTAAATGGGGACCGGGATGAATTTAGCTTGAGGTTTAAGCCCAAATTAAATAGCAAGCATGTTTGGGGAGATTTTTCTTTCTAAAATTTTGCTGTAATGACTCATGATGCAGCATTTTAAGTATTCAAACTTGTTCATCCAGCGAGTGCATGTGAGGTCGTGTCAGACTATTTTTGAATAAGCTATAAATAAAGGCTTCAAATTGAATGTCTATACAGTAGCAGGGGAAAAACTAAATCCATAAGAGGGGGCCGTGCAGACTTAGTTTACTGCAGTGCTAGATATGCTCTACCAGTCAAAAAGTTTTGACACACCTCCACTTGGCTCTCTATGTTCTCAGTTCCACTTTTTGTAGAGATGGACTTTGTAGTTCGACAATTCCAGACTGTAGTCCATCTGTTTGTGGAGTAGAGTACATACTGTGTACTCTGTTCTAATGATCAGGACCCCAATGGTACCACCAGACTGCAGGTATTATTTGGTAGGTGCATTATTCCTATCCCAGCAGTGTCACTGAGATGTTTTAATGAAACTACAGCAGCACTGCTGCACTAACACAACCCCAGTGCATCAGTGTCACAGCAGAACTGACAATACACAATTCACCACCCAAGTTCTATCTGCTCTGGGATGCTCCTGACCAACAGAGACCAGAGAACCAACAGGGGACTAACAAACACAGTATGCATTCCCATTTTACAAACATGGATTCTGATCATACATGATACTTGTTTTTGTGTGTGTGTGTGTGTGTGTGTGTGTGTGTGAGAGAGAGAGAGAGAGAGACCTTACGAGCTGCTTGGCCCACAACTTTGTTCTGATTTGAGAGGTTTCATTCCTTCCATCAGTCATTGAATGCAATTAATCTGTTAAAGTGCTGAGAGAGAGTGTTTGTGTGTGTGTGTGTGTGAGAGAGAGAGAGAGAGAGAGTCTTTAAGAGCTCTGCTGCAATTCCACCCGTGTTGGTGTGTATGTGTGTGTGCTATCATAGTATTACTTTCCTTTAGATGGCATGTGTTAGTTATTAGCTAATGTACAGTATGGAATGTAATCAGGAAGTAATGGCTTTCGAAGCAGAAACATTAAACACCACACGCAGCAGCCATTTAATTTTACTTAATTGTTATCCAGCATTAAAGGTACAATTTGTAATGTTAGCCATTGCCTATACGATGCAGGATTCTTAAAAATTATACAGGGGACTTTATGGGACTTTATGATTGGAAAATATGAGCGGCTGATTTTGACGTTAAAGACGTGAACAGATTCCAAATTTTGTATGTGTTCTGAGGGTAATATGCAATAAATCAATCAGACTTTGGCAGATTGCTTATGGCGCAGTGCGCAATGGCACTTATGTTGCTATTTAAACGACGCAGGCGGCTGCTTAACAAATGGGGCTAGCAAGCTAAACATTCTGCTCAACAAAACGTAAAATGCAAATTACCTACCTGACAAACTGTATTGGTTTGTTTCAGAAGTTGTCAGTGAAATTACATCGGTTTAGCAAGCAGTAGCATTAGCATTAGCTCGCATGCTAAACTGCGTTCATTGTTTAGCCTTTACTCAGTATTGCGTATTCAGTAAATACATAAAGCGTGAATGAAATTTAACCTGGGAATTTAAAATAATTTACACTGAAATGTAAACATAACCATACGAGCAAAATACATTTTGGGAGTTGGGGTATTCATGTCTTAATGCTTTTTTGATTTGTATTCTGTTTATTGATGATGTAAAAGTTTGCATTGTTGCCAACTGGCATGCGGTATGGGTTTGGGGTCCAGAAAACGCCAGAAAAGTACATGAACACACCTCATTTTGAGACGGCCAGGCGCACTGGGGGTAGATATACTCACAAGCAGCGTTGCTATTTAAACAGCGGGCGGCTGTTTAAGAAATGGGGCTAGCAAGCTAAACAATCTGCTTAACAAATCGTAAAAAATGCAAATTTCATAAACTACTGATAAACTGTGTTGATTTGTTTCAGAAGTTGTCAGTCAAATGACACTGGTTTAGCGAGCAGTAGCATTAGCATTAGCTTGCATGCTAAACTACGTTCATTGTTTAGCCTTTACTCAGTATTGCGTGTTCAGTAAATACATAAAGCTGAAACAAAATTTAAACCTAGTCCACTCATAGCCGGGTATCTGGAAAAACAAATACATTTTTGTGCGTTGTTATCCACATGAAAACGTGGTTTTACGCCACCAAACGATTATTAATGAAAACTCTGAGCCAAGTGAAGATTTTGGAAACCTTTGTGTTTGTGTATGCGTGTGTACTTGTAAAAATGGTGTTTTACCATCTTAAACGTCACCGTTTGCGACAAATAATGCGACAATCACGTCACACATGCAACTGTAGTTGATTTTGCGTTTGATGAAAATGAATGTCACCAGAGACTTCGGACGATTTTTGCTCGTTTATATTTTTACAAACTTAATCGTTGGCGTTGAGGGGCACATTTCAAACCTCACGGAAGCGACAACAGGAAATCATGTTTGATTTGAGGGATTCTGATTGGCTGACAGATTTTAGCTTTACGTTACATTGACATCTATGTTGACAACACATATTTGTGCGGGTTCATGTGGATAAAACCTTTTTAAAAAAAAGTTCACGTGTGTATGATAGTATTTTTGAAAGAGCTGTGGGGGAAATATCCGTTTTGATAAATACCTGGATTTGTGTGGACTAGGCCTGAACCTGGGATAATTTTTTTTTTTTTTACACTAAATTGTAAACAAAACCCTACGGGCAACATCCATTTTGGGAGTTGGGGTATGACTGTAAGCGAGTGGGATGATGTAATTTAGAGCGGTCCTTTTCCTTTCCCTCGTGAAAAGCCTTCTCGGGTGTCCAGCAACCTCATATAGATGTGATAATCTGCTCAACACATACTTGACCCTACTCTCCTCAGTTGATTGATAGCAGGTAAAGAACAGCCCCTGAGGTACATTGTACAGACGAAACAGGGATGTCAGGAGATGTAGCATTGTTCTTCTCTGAGATGTGCCATCTGCCATCCAATGACAGAAATCTGTTTGCTGTACTTGTGCTGAGAGGAGCTATAGACGCGGTTGTCTGGTACACTGCGTGGACCGAAGACTGTTCCGAGTCAACGTAAAGTCTGAAGATCTAAACCCTGGCTCTATATCATTTCTGCAGTGTCTTGAAACTTGTGTGTACATTGCTGACAAAACATATTATTCATCCACCTTCCTGACTAATGGTCTTCGTCAGGCCAAAGCTATATATCACGAGGTTGCTGAAAGTGGGGGATGAAAACTGATCAGCACTTAGCCCCTAAATTATTGGCACCTGTTGTGCTGGGTGCAACTGTAAGGACTGTCTGCCTTGGAGGCGAATCAAGAGAATCCTAACAGGATTAACTTCAGTGTGCAGAAATCACTTACCATGAGTACAGCGTGAATTTCGCCGTCATCCGTCATCACAGGCGTAGGCTTGTGGTTAAGGAACCAACCTTGTGAAACCATCTGAAAGTCCCTGGTTGGATTCCTGGTCTTAAGTACTCTCAAGCAAGTGGAAGGTCAGTGGTTAGGGTGTTGGACTATCAATCAGAAGGTTGAGGGTTCAAATCCCAGCTCCACTGATGTTACCATTGTGGGTCATTGAGCAAGACCCTCATTTCTCCAGGGTGCTGTATCAACCCTGTGTACTGATCTCAACTAAGTTGGGGTATTTGTAAGTCACTTTGGATAAAAGCGTCTGCTAAATAATTAAATGTAAAAAAAATAATTAAATATAAATGGATAAAAAAAAACCACAAGAAATGGACATTACACCAGTGGAAATCTGTGCTTTGGCCTGATAAGTCCTAATTTGAGATCTTTGGTTCCAGTCGCCGTGACTTTGAGAGCTGCAGAAAGGGTGAACGGATGGATTCCACATGCCTGGTTCCCACTGTGAAGCTTGAGGGTGCTGTGACGGTGCGAGGACGTTTTGTTGGTGACACTGTTAGGGATTTATTCAAAAGTGAAGGCCAGTGCATCATGCAGCAACATGCCATCCCATCTGGTTTGCATTTAGTTGGACCATAATTTATTTTTCAACAGGACAATGACCCAAAATATACCTCCAGGCTGTGTAAAGGCTATTTGACCAAGAAGGAGAGTGATGGAGTGCTGCGGTAGGTGACTTGGCCTCCACAGTCACCGGACCTGAACCCAATCGAGATGGTTTGGGGTGAGCTGGACCACAGAATAAAGGCAAGGGGCCAACAAGTGCTAAACACCCCTGGAACCTCCTTCAAAACCATTTCAGGTGACTGACTCTTGAAGCTCATTGAGAGAATTCCAAGAGTGTGCAAAGCACAGGGTGCTATTTTGAGGAAACAAGAATATAAAATGTTTGTCAGTAATTTCTTTTTTTGTTAAGTACTTAACTCCACGTGTTCATTCATAGTTTTGATGCCTTCAGTGAGAAATTACAATGTAAATGGTCATGGAAATACAGAAAACTTTTGTTTTATAAAAAAAATAATAAAGTAAAAATAGAAAAAACAAAACCAGCGACTGTTATGGGCTGTACGCAGCTCTTGCGCATTGTGCACACACTCGTTCGTAAATTTTAACGTGAACTTTCTCCAGTTTTGTGAGCATATGAATGCTTATTTCATTATTTAGTAAATGAAATCACTGAATCATTTGGATTTAATGGGGAGTTAAATGGAATTTGTTCACATGGGATTTGATGAATCATTTGATTCACTGAATCTAATCAGCTGATTATTTCAGTTTCAGAGATTGGTGCTTTTTGATTCAGTGTGGATTTGAATCAGTGAGTCATTTGAGTGTAATGTGAATATTTTCCTGTTTCGTGAGAATATGCATCTTTTTTATTATTTGATTCAGTGAATCATATTGTTTGCTTCTGTTCTTTATAAAGTAAATAAATGAATCATTTGGATTTGAACAAAAAAAGCCAATACCAAATTTCATTTAGGGCACTGAATCAAATATAAGAGTGAAGTCTAACCAAATGATTCAGTGACTCTCTCCTAAGTCTGTTAAATAGAGTCAGTACACAAACACTTCCAGCCAGTTAAACCTAAATATAGTTTTATTTACTGGTTCTAACATTCTGGTTAAACCAGAATGCTGTGGGGCCATTGGTTCTTGAGCTTCCCGCAGAATGTAACTGTGGGTAAAGTTCATGAGAGTTTCCGCTTCACTTTGCATCCTGCAGCTGCTGTATTTTCCTCTCTGCATCAGCGGGTGGGGCACGCTGGGGTCCATACCCTCGGTTCTGCGGTACATAGGTGTTCAGCGTGTACTCTTTTAGGGAAAGAACTCCATCTGCGTTTGCTGCAGTGCTGAGTCCAAGCTGTTCAGTGAGGTAAAAGCCTCTCATCCAATCAGAGCACTGCAGAGTTTCAGCGAGTCAGCAGAACACGTGAGGTCTGTACCTCGTCCTGTAGGTGAGGCAGAGGAGGTGCACTGATGTACGCAGATGTACTGAGCGATCACCAATGCTGCACGAGAACACAGACGGGAGAAGAGGGAGTGCTATCTGGTCTCCGTGGGAACGCAGTGACATCACACTGTGAGGAGTACGATGGAAAAATGTGTGAAGGAATGTCTGAGCTCTGTTTCTCCAAAAGTCATGAAAGGGACGGTCCAAAGCTTCCCATGTCTCCTCAGAGGGAGAGAGAAAGGGAGGGACCAGACGCAGAGTAAATATCCCATTGAGGGATTACATAAAAGTACACACTCTATTTTTAGGAGCTGTTTAATGACTGGCTCTAAGAAACAAAGACGCCTTTTGGTTTATTAAACACCCCGATCTAAACTCCTCCAGAACAAACACCGTGGATCACATTCTCTGTAAGGGATTTACAGGGAATAGTCTGATCCCTAAAAACTGCTGTTATAATCAAATTATTTACTGAATCAAATGATTAAAAAAATAAATAAAACATTTACAAAATGATTCCCATCCTGCCCAAAAGATTCACTGAACCAAATACGAACAAGTACTTTATAACAAAACAATTCCCAAACACCATTCACTGAACCAAATGGGTTACAAAATTATATGAAATAATACTAGTCATAACAAAATAATTCCTTTCCTGTCCAAAAGATTCACTGAACTAAATGACTCCAAGAGACAAAATAATTTAAGGTAAAAACAAAAAACAATTCCTTTTATGTCCAATGATATACTGATTAAAATGAATCAGAAAATAATTTATGAACAAACACAACTCGATTCTCTTCATGCCCAAATGATTCAATGAATTAAGTGATTCACAAAAACATATGAAGGAATATGACAAAATTATTCCTATTACACCCAAATGATTCACTGAATCAAATGACTTACAGAAATCATTCATTATCTTCTGCTTATTAAGCGCGGGGCAGATACACCCAGGACAGGGCGCCAATCCATCGCTGGGTACACACTCTCACAGTCACACACACTATACAGGACAATTTAGAGCATTCACTTTACCTTCATGTTTTTGGAATGTGGGAGGAAACCGGCGAACCCGGAGGAAACCCACGTGGACATGGGGAGAACATGCAAACTCCACCCAGATTGGGATTTGAACCGCGAATCCCCAGCGCTGAGAGGCTAAGCCATCGTGCCCCCCTTACAGAAATCATATATAAACAAATACATAACAAAACGATTCCTTCCATGCCCAAATGATTCAATATATCAAACAATTCTCATTACAGCCAAATGATTCACTAAATCAAACCATTCATAAAATAATTCCCAAACTAATAGATTTAAAACAAAATGATTACCATTACACCCAAGCAATTCACTAAAACAAACAATATCTATTATAGCCTGTTAAAACTATTCCCAAACGATTCAACTAACCAAATGATTCACAAATACGTCGTACAACAAAACAACTCCCCAAACTGAACGAAATGATTTACAGTCTTCATCAGCTATGTATTAGGAATGCGGGAGGAGCCCTACAGTGATCCACTGTGTGCCCATCGAGCAGTCAAAGGCGGAACCTTCTCGTGGCCCTTGCTGAAACCCCCATGGTGGAGGTGCGTTCTTTATGACATCACTCCCGCCTCATTTAACGTTCAAACCTCACACATGCTTTTGATTGGTGGATCTCACTTCCGACTCCCGCTCTGTATTAAACCCATGACTCTTGGTGTTTACATCCTATCCCAGCACCTCTGCTCCCATAATGAATTGGTCACCTGCATGTGGAATGCATTGTGCAACGTGTGAAACCGGTTTGTACACATTGCGGTTTGTTTAACAATTGGCAAGCCATGCTGCACCACGCCCACATCACATATCTGCAGTGGGCATTTCAAAAATCTGCACGCGTCTGATGGGTGGGGCGGTGGGGGTGGTCGTGAATGGGTTGAGTTATAAAACTACTTAAAACATAAGTTGTTGCAATGACCGACAGAAATCCACCACCTAAACTTTCATTAAATACTAAATCTGTATGCATATGGTAATGAACTCCTCAACATAAAATATTAATATTAATTTTCAATAATTAACAAAAAAATTTGGACACAGTACAGAGCAGGTGTTATTTGAGTGGTGGATGATTTTGTGTACTGCGCGCGGGTGCTGTGATACGTCCGTCTCTCGCCGCAGACGGTACGGCGGATCAGCAGGCAGTGTGGGTGGCATGTACTGAGAATCCTGAGGAATGCGGCCCACGGCACAGCGTCCCTGTGACGGACCCCATGTCCATTAACCCCGCCGTGTGATGTCAGCCCCTTACCTTACTGATTCCCTGCAGACAGTCCAGGATGGTCAAGTTGTACATGCAGTTTCCAAGCGATGCGTCCCTGAAGACACATAGTACACACACACAAAATTAAAATGGGGGTGCCTGTGTGTAAGGGCTGGGGGTAGGGGAACACAAGCCGGCAGGACCACCCCTTTCACTACATTCTCAGAAAGCCTGCTTGATTTGGTCTTCATATTGTGGTTGGAACTGAAATTTGGGTCGGGGGTTCAGCGGGGGATTGTGTGTGTTTGCTCATTATAACACGTCTGAGCTTTGCATAGCGTGTTGGTGTTTCTGAAAGTGGACGCGTCTCATCAAGAGATCAGCTCATGAAATTACATGAGGCAGTCATTTAAAATTGAAATGAAACATCCAGGGGCGTAAAATTCCTCCTGCTGCGCCTCCATGGGGGGGTGGCTGAATGTGAAAAGCTTCTCAGAAACACATCCACGTCAGATTGGCTGTTCTTCTGAAACTCGGACCGTGAGATGTTTCAGAGTTTCCGATTTTTTTAATAACTGATTAGTAGCTGCAAAACGATATTTCGCCTCTCCTGTAGGTCCTAGCTGTACAGTGGAACCAACAAGGCATCTAGCAAGTCTACAAATACAAACTGTTAATAAGAATAATGAATGCACAGATTTTAATACCGCAGCCTGACTAAAAGGAAAGGTTCAACTAGCTATTATAGCACCTCCTACAGACATAAGATCACCACCACATTTGATCGGCGTCCTGAGGGATTGATGCTGGAGGTTTGTGAGAAGGTGTAGAAGTTTAGAGTGTCTAATTTCATTCATTATCTTCTGCTTATTTCTTCATGAGGGTCGCGGTGGGGCGGGGGGTTGTTCCCCATGCCCAACCAGGGGAGAACATCTTGGGCGCAGATACACCCAGGACAGGGCGCCAATCCATCGCTGGGTACACCTCACATAGTCACATACAGGGCAATTTAGAGCATTCAATTTACCTTCATGTTTTTGGCATGTGGGAGGAAACCGGAGAACCCAGAGGAAAGCCACGCAGACACAGGGAGAACATGCAAACTCCACCCAGATTGGGATTTGACCCGGGACTCCCAAGCGCTGTGAGGCGAATGTGCTAACCACTAAGCCACCATGCTGCATTGAGTTTGACATGTCTGCGTTAATATTTTAAGCACACTAGACCATTTCTAAGTACGCCGGTTGCTTAACTGCTAGTCCAAGTCCTCATTATACTCCAGCTTGACTGCTATAATAAATCTGTTGCTGGTCTTTTACCTCGTGTTCTAACAATAAAAACAAGGCCACTTTATATCTCACTTTAGCACAAATTTTTATTCGTGTCAACTAAATAAAAAATCTGATAGTATTTCAGTTCAGCTTACTTACTTGCTCTCATTTGTTAGTTATTTTGAATGAAAGCTTCTGCAAAATGACAGCATCTTTCCAGTTTCCTCTTTTTAATTTAACAACTAGCGAAATACCCCTGGTGTAAAAAAGTTTCCCTAACTCTACCCATGCGCCAATTGCTATACGCCAAGTGCCTTATGTTTTCCCCTCCCCTCTACCTGTGTGCCAATCGCTCTACGCCAAGCAAATTTTATTTCGTCATAAGCTTTAGCTTATACTGTAATGATATTCTCATTAGACATGAACCCAGTTCGATCATGTAATTATTGGAAGCACATTCATTATTTCATTTATACATTATCTTTAAAAACAGGTATTTCGCCTTTCCATGGTTTTCTTATATTAAAATTCAACCAGTTTTGGAGGTTTTCTGGCAGTACATTTCATTATATGTTTGGTTACTTTGTATTTTAGCTGTTACAATAGCAAGGAGCATTTAAGAATTTTCCTAATTCAGTATTAATATGGTTCTCAAGTCATTATTGTGCTATTCACGTCCATATGATACTGTTGAATACGTTGGCAAGGAAAAATCTGTTTTCGTGACCATAGACAAATTTAGTGATCTTTGTTCACTTTAAAAAAAAATTGTACGTTATTAAAATTTGAACCTTCTCAAATTCCATCCAGACTGTAAAGCGCAAAAGCCAGCGTCTAGCATTTTTTGAATAGTCCTATACACTCACAAACCATTTTACAGGTGAAGTAAACAATGCTCTTATGAGATGTACTGGTCTGCATTGGTCAGTATTTATTAAAAATGGGGTATGGCAGGAGCGCTGGGTCAGAATGCGGAGCCGACAGTAATGGACTTTATCGCAGACACCATCATGTGTACAGTACATACAAGAAATCCCAGGCTTTACAGGACAGCGTTCAAATATGTGCTGGTGCCCACGGTCACCCCAGTTCCGTCTAGTTCATGGCATCTCCATCGCCTTTGCTGCGGCATGTGCTGTTCCCGGTTTTAAAGGGCGCATATGTTCATTATACATTAATTAGTCATAATCCAAGTCCATTGATGAGGGGCTGTGGTTGAATAGAAACCAGAGATCAAACATACAGGACAAAACATTCAATTCCAGAGGTCTATTGAAGTAAAAGGGCAATATGAAAAAAGGCAAAGATTGTAAGTAATGTTGGAACAGATGGTTAGTGGATGATGAAGACAAGGAGGCTGAAACACGGGAATGATCACAGCTGCTAGGAGACACAGCAAAGGCAAAGAGCACACTGGAAAGTTCACTGAGATAATGTAATGGAGGACCTCAGAAGGGCTGTCAGTAGTAGCGTTAGCAAAACTAATTCTCTGGCACAGGAGCAGTGAAAACCTGGAAAATATAAGGCTGAGTAATTAATCAGTTAATTGCCATCAGGTGAGGCGAGTCAGGGCTCATGTGATCATCTCAGCTGTAGCATTAGACTCTTAAAGAGGCAGTGACTCTTAACAGGCTCTGCCTTCTCCCTAGCACTCGTCCCACATGGTTTATTGAAGGAACAGTGGTAACCAAACAATTTATGACTGGCCAGGGTTCACTGAGGCCCAAGGAGAGCAAAGGCTGCCCAGTGTGGTCTGATCCAAACGTTAGCTCAAACCGCTGCAGAAGTTAATGCTGGTTCTGACAGCAAGGTTCGTTGTAGTGTAATTAGAATTAGAATTATAATGGTTCAGTAATGATTTGCGGAGTACAACAATGAGTTTAAGGTGTTGACCGTGTGTGTATGTGTGTTGATGTACCATTGATGTGGAAGCCTCTTTTAAATATCTTTTTTTGAAAGACATTTGCTGTACTTTATCCATTTCAGCTGAATTTTAAAAGACCATGTGCTCTACAAGTCACAGTGTGACTTCAGACATGGCTGCACTTGACTTTGCTGTTCACAATCCAGATCCTGTTCTCCTGTTTAGTATTTGTGGCACTTCATAAAAGGATGAATCAGACAGTGGCAGACAGGAAGAACAGGCAAAAAAATATAGTAACACTTTCTATGAAACTTATAAATAAAGAGTATTTATAAGGCTTTATTAAGTATCAATAAATTGTTATAACAATTTGACACAGACTTTTGATTCTTTGGATGTTTAGATAGATATAAAACAAGATAATTAGACCTTACTTAAAGTCTGTAAAGAGCATTTATAAGCTTTTAAAAGTCATTATGTAATACTAAGTATGCAATCTCTTTCAGAGAGGTATTTAATGACACCACTTTATGCCTGAAAAAAAGCTTATAAGCTCTTATAAACAGTTATGAGCACTTATAAATCAGGAAACGCGCTCGTTAAACACAAATGTTATATGATTTTATGTCACTGGTCTCTATAATAAGTTAATAAACAGTTCAAATATATTATTTATAATGCATTATGTCACTTTGTGTTATAAAGCCGTATGGCATGTTCTAATAACATTTTGTGAGTGTGGTCATGTAGAACTATGGACGTTAACAATGCCTTATGACAAGTATTATGAATACTTTATAAAGTTTTACAAATGTGTTAATATGCATTATGAATACCAGACATATATAATGTGTTTCCAAAGATATTTTCAATAATGCAACAATTAAGCCCATAATTCCTGAACAATAAAAAGCTTAATTAAGAAAATATCATGTGACCTAGTGGAAACATGTATTTGTGCACTGTTAAAAAAAATAAATAAAGGAAACACTTAACGCAATGTAACTCCAGGTAAACCACACATCTGTGAAATCAACCTCTCCAGTTAGGAAGTTATGAGAGGCACTTAGCAAGACCCCCCTATAAAGGAGTGCTTCTGCAGGTGGTGACCACACACCGTTTCTCTGTTCTCATCCTTTCTGGCTGATGTTTTG
>JAOUQT010310924.1:0-15024 GCA_025769995.1 Xyliphius kryptos | reverse complement strand
TGTTATTTCGATGGGGGGGGCGGGGCGGGGGGGGGGTACTCACCTCGATCCAGAGTGAGAGGATGCGCCACCTTCGCCATGACTGCACGCGAGCTGCACCAGCGCCGAATGACAGCCGCGACCGCAGACTGAGCATCCTCATCCTGCTGGAGAAAAGGCGCCCCCTAGGCACGGCTCAGGGTACTCCACACAAGCAAAAGTATGCACACCGCTGCTGCTGGGGGTTTGATGTTAGTGCTGCAGCAGATTCAGGTTCGTGCCTGCCTGGCAGACCTGCTGTTAGGAAAGGTTCCCACACAAAGGCATAACGAACATGCTCCAAAACCATGTGCAAAACCTCCCCAGAACCTCCAATTGCACTCCATTAAGTTCAAGTTAAAGTGGATTTATTTAGCATTCAGACAAAATACGGTGGAAACCGCTGCGGCTTTCAAAGAATCCAAAAGCATCACTTTACCACGAAACAGCCAAACTTTACACCCCATTGTGGACCATCAGTCCAAAAGTTTGTGCACTCCTGGTTTTAGGCCATAAAGGTCACATTAGGTGTTCTGTATACAATGTGCATGTGTTTTTTATTGTTGTATTTTACTAATTTAATAAAGTTTACTAACTTTATGTCTCTCGTGCTCTTCTGCCCCGGGTAACTGTGCAGAATGTTCTCTTCACAGCGCTGACTGTGTGTAGGCCCGTGTTTGGATGTGCCGATGCTCTGGCTTGTTCTCAGCGCTCTCTGGAGAGCCTGGTGCCGATGGAGGAAACAGCTGCTGTAACAGACAGTGATGAAACTGAAGCAGTGATGCAAGACGCTCCCATGTGGAGGACAGTGTTCTGCTCAAGTTCTTTATTTCAAATTCTTAACGAAACCAAAACTTCTGCTTAGTGAAAAAAAAAGTTCAACAAAAGTTTGAAGGAAAGTGAAATCCTTGACTTCCTTTACATCAACCACATGGACAAAAATATTGGGACACTATTGAATCACTAAATCCAGTTGGTTTATTTAGTTGTATTAATACAGGTTTAACTTTGTGAGCACAGTTTAGGGAAGGCCCTTGTAAGTCATGACTTTGCTCCGATGTACAAGTCATGGTGTTCTGACAGGGAGGGATGTTTGGAAGTGAAAGCCGATGTGGTATTGAATTGGGTGTAGGAGCTGAGCCGGGATGCGATGTCCTCTGATTGGTTTGTATGTTAAAGCATAACGCTCGCCCCTCTCACTCACCGTGGGATTTAAGAACAGGGGTCACAGCAGCAATACTGTCCATGATGATAAACCATGAGGATCTGATTGAGAGCTGATACTGTGACTCCAGTGTGGAAGCCTGAGGATAAAGTGCAGTGACCTGCCTCTCGCTCTCACTCTCTCTCTCTGAACAGATGTGGAGTGCTGATGATGGGAATGAGGTCACAGAGGGATAATGCCTGGAAAACATTTCTGCTTTTAAAAATGGAGCGGGATTAAAATGGATGCGGGACATGAATAGAGGATGAATGAGTGACTGGCTGGTTTAGCAGAGAGAGATATAACAAAACAGATTAATAACAGCATTCATTTATTTGTCATTATTAAAACTGTGCAACATATTATTATATAACCCCCCTGAAAATCCCACCCAGTGCAGGTTTTGCTGAATTTCCTCCCCTGAAAGTAAGACCTGCTGCTGTACAGAACATAAACGTTTAATGTTTCATTTCAACAATAAATGTGAATTCTTAGACATCCCCCGAAAATAAGACCTCGCACATTCTTGTTTTGGGAGCTAAAATTAATATAAGACACTGTCTTGTTTTTGGGGGAAACAGGGTAGAATTTATTTTTCTTTTAAGTCATGACCAATTGTGCAGTTCCTGCAAAAGAGAAAGAGTCCACCACCACCACCACCGTACTTCATGATAGATATGGTGTATATTTAGTGTTGTGTTTTTTTATTTATTTTTTTATCAAACACTGAATTTCAAACTGCCTATTTATTAAAGCCAATCAAAGCAGACCACAGAAACACTCTGTATATACTGTAAATCACGGTGGTGGATGAAATTTCCATCAGACTGACCGATGGGAAACGGAGGCGACACTTCAATTCACCTTCAAGCAAAAAACAGGGCGGCACGGTGGCTTTGTGGCTAGCAGGTTCTCCTCTTAGCGCTGAGGGTTTCTGGTTCGAATCTCAATCTGGGTGGAGTTTCCATGTCCTCCCAGTGTCCACGTGGGTTATCTCCGGTTTCCTCCCACAGTCCAAAAACATGTATTCCAGGGAAATTGAATGCTCCAAATGGCCCTGTATAGTGTGTGTGTGTGTCTGTTTGTGTGTGTGTGAGTGAGTGTGTACCCAGTGATGGAGTGGCACCCTGTACTGGGTGTATCTGCCCAGCGCCCGAGACGTTCTCCCCTGGATGGGCACGGGGAACCCCCCCGTGACCCTCATAAAGAAATAAGAGGAAGATAATGAATGAATAAAGTTTTCTTGCACCTCGGTGTGTAACGAGTGTCAGAGCTGCAGTTTGCTTTCAAGTGCTTTTCTCTTTCTCTCTCTCTCTCAAAATAATGAATAATTCAGTCCTGCTCTCCATCTCAGGTGAGTTATTAGAAATGTGTGCACATTTTGTTCTCATTACACAACAGCAGCTGTAGATCTCCAGCTCTCCAAACAGATGGCCGTTATAAAAGTCTGGCACCGACAGAAATAACTCTCAGCGGCTGATTCTCACCTCATGCTTTAATCTCGCGCGTACGTCAGACGTGATACCTGATGTGGACCATCTTCATCACATCATTAGCACCAGCAGCAGCTGCTGAGGGAGAGCTCCCTCACACGCTCACACTGACTGACCCGCCTTTAAAGCGTCCACTTCACTACAGAAGCAGACTCACACACTGTGATGCAGGGTCACTGGACTCGGTTCTGATTGCGATTTGGGCCGTGAGAGGCGAGAGGTCATCTGACAGTTTTACATCTAATGGACCGAATCAGTCGACGAAAATGACGGATATGGAATGATTACAAAAATGTTGAATAAAATAAGGTTACTGGACCTTCCGCAAACTTTTGCCTTGGTAGACGCACGTCCAACAGCTCGCTGTATGGTGCAGCATTGTGTTCACTCAAGACGCTGGAAACAGTCTACATACTTGTGATCACACCGAGCTGAGCGCATCACACTTCTTCAGTCTCATCAGGTCTGAAGCGGTGCAGTCCGTAAATCACGCCGGCCCGTCGGACTGACCGCATGCTTGACGGCCGGGGCGCGCTCTGCAGGTATCTGTGAGCGAGGCCGTGTCTGGAGTCAGCACGGAGGGGGGGTAATTACAAATGTCTGGGGTGAGGGTGATGAATGCTCTCCCTCGGAGTGCTGCACAGCTCCGTGCCGTGCTGCTGTGGCTCAGGAGTTATTATTTCATGAGATCTTAATAACAGGTTCTCCTCACACGATCATGACGTTTTATCTCTGAAATCCAATCCTGCTGTTAAGCGTCATTCATATTTAATACTGTGTGATCATACAACCGCTTTCTTACTCATTTAGGGCCGCGCCGACCTCGTATCATCACCGACCCGGCTACAGAATGCTGCAGCGAACTGTTTACTGTAAATACATTCATGTAAACGGAGGTTCATAACCAACATAAACTGATATCAGTTGTTAAAATCAGGATTAAAATAGTCCGTTTCGGGGTCTGGTAAAAGTTGTTAGAGGTTTGTCTGACTGCCCCCCCCCCATGGTATCAGCCTGCACTGATTGTGTGTGAGACAGTATAGGATTATATAGATTATTAGAGAATAAGATGGTAAGTACACACTCTCTTAGCAGTAAAGCCCGCGCTCAGCCCAGTCGATCCCCGCGGATTAGTGTCAGTGTAAAACACACAGCTCTGAGGCAGCGGCGCCGCAGTCGCGCTTATATCTGATCAGAGGCGCTATAGGACGAGAGATGGATGTTTAAGCAGGAGGTGCTGATGTGAAAGTAAAACAGTTCCTCCGATATCCATCAGCTTCTGAGCAGCGACTGCAAGTCTTTCTTCTGCACCCAAAAGAAAAACCCTCCGTCTCTCCTGCTACGGAAAGTGTGTGTCCTGAATCTCAACCAGCTGTTATCTCGCTACACATCAGGACCAAAAGCTCCACCAAGTGTGCGCTACGGAATTTAAATACACTGCATCTTTTAATCAACTAGATTAGCCAATAATCAATAAAGAGCTTTGCTTAAGGTCAGAAAACATTTTTAAGCTTAGAGAGAAAGTTGGTTAGTTAATTAATTAATGGGACATTATTAATTATTATGGGTGTGGTTTGTATGGATGAGTCTCTGACCAGCTGACCAAAATGAGCCTAGTTTAATGTTTGGTTGCTACGGAAACATTTGGCAGATGTTTTTATCCAACGTGACTCAAAAGTAACTCGGTTGGGGTCAGAACACAGGGTCCACTTGGAGCCATGAGGGGAAGGGTCTTGCTCAAGAATCCAAAGTGGACCTGGGATTTGAACCCACAACCTTCAGATTGAAAACCCAACACCCTCGAGTTCAAGTCACATAGAAAAAAAACTCTGTTCTTCGGCCATCTGATCAAATCTAGAATTTTAATAGATTTTAATTTTTAGAAATGCATGAAAGATATTAACTCTTTTAAATCAGTGTGGTGCTGTGAGGAAACAGTTTGCTGGATCGAGTTCTTTTACAATTTACTTAAATCTGTGGTGATTATTTAATTCTTTATTTGTGTTCTACTATACAGTGTCATGTAGTTTTGGGTAAAATAAAGCGTTGTTTAAAGGTCTCTCTCTCTCTCTCACACTCTCTCTCTCTCTCTCAGCTAAAGCACTGTTGCACAACCAGCCGTTTTTATCCGAAACCACTTCCTCCTGCTGAGTGTGAGCGGTGTGGACGGAGCCCAGTGTGAGTGCTGCACTGCCCCGTGCACAGCGGGTTCGAACCCCGGGGACGATGCGCTTGTTTCAGAGCAGACTGCTGAGGCGGCTCGGCCTGACGGCTTTAACCTCCTCAGGAAGACGGGACGTATCGCGATATAGATGGGATAGGCCTCAGAGATGTATACTACTAAATAAATCCTTTACAAGCTCACGTGTCAGAGGTTACTCAGACAGACAGAAGTATGAAGACGCCGTCGCCTCAGCGAGGAACGAACCAGAGACCTTCTGGAATCAAGCCGCGCAGCACATCTCATGGTTTCACAAGTGGAATAAAACCGTGGAGTGTGCAGATAAAGTGTCTCAGAGATGGTAACGCGGTCGCTCTAAACTTTAAAAACACAAACGTTTACTTTCACTCTGCACCGCGGATCTCCGCTCCCTGCTGTAATGCATCGGGATGTATGTCAAATAACATCTTCTTCACTACGTAGTGCACTAGTTTAAGCCCTCGCCTCGCCGTCTTCATTAATTCCATTTATAAACCCGCTAACAACTAACGGACGACATCCCATAATACTCTGCACGGATTTTAGAAGACAACGATGCCGGACGTGCGAGAACAACACTCATTGTACACTGTAGTGTGTAGGGCGTAGGGAGCAGGGTGCGAATTTTAACACAAACACGGCGCTGTAAACAACCCAATGCTAGCGGGTTCGTTGGTGACGTCAGGGGCAAAGTCTCAACACTATTTTCTACTTAGTTTTTATATTAAAAAATACATTTGTGTGTGTTTTTATAACTAAATGAGCTCAAATTAATGAAATCCATTCAAATTATATATATATAGGATTTTAAGTAATAAAAGAGGATTAAAATGCACATCACGAGTTTATAAAACAGTTTTATTATATACCTATAAATTCCATAGCCTTCCTGAGTGGAAGAACCTCCCAAGGACAGGGGAGAACATTTCAGGCGCTGGGCAGATACAGGACAGGGCGCCAATCCATCGCTGGGCACACACTCACTCACGCACACACACACGCACACACACACACACACACACACACACACACACACACATAGTATAAGTGTATAACTGGGGCACCCTCCGGGGTGGACGATGGCGTTACCTGGAGCAGAGGTCTTTGGATGCCCAGGTTCTTCATGGTGTCGGCGCTGGCGAGGATCTTGAGCGGATCGGTCACCTTGGTGACGGCCTCGATGTCCTTGTTGGTCTCGGTGCGCACCTGGTGGAGGAACAGCTCGTTGATGTAGTACGTCAGGAAGGTGCGCAGCTGACACTGCTTCCCCGGACCCATGGTCACCTCCACCTCCTGAATGAACCTGCCAGTGGACACGCCGAGGCGGGATTACAAATCACATAAACATGGTTCAACAAATGTGTAGACACAACACAAACTAATAAACCACCTACACAATACAGTGACAAGACAAACAACTATATAACAATAGTAAATAAATAAATTATACATATTATATATGAATAATATGATTCCATCCTAAACAACGGTTGCCATGACTCGGATAATCCCTCAAACAGTTGTCATGACTACCATAATTCCTGATGAAACAAAGGGTGCCAACAGTATTCTAATCCCTCAATTAACAATTATGACCAGTATAATCCCTGAAACAATGGTTGCCACAACTACTATAATCCCTTAAGAGTGGTTGCCAAATCTACTGTAATTGCTTAACAGTTATTAACACATCTATCATAATCTCTGAAACAATGGTTGCCACATCCAATAATCCCTCAACAGCGGTTAACACATCCATTATAATCCCTAAAACAATGGTTTCCCACAACCACTATAATCCCTTAATAGTGGTTGCCAAATCATCTATAATCCCTCAACAGTGGTTAACTCATCTATTATAATCCCTGACACAATAGTTGCCACATCAACTATAATCCCTTAGATTAACACAGCTAATATAATCCCTGAAAAAATGGTTGCCACAACTACTATAATCCATTAACAGTGGTTGCCACATTTTCTATAATCCCTCATTAACAGCGGTTAACACATCTACTATAATCCCTAAAACAATGGTTGCCAAATCATCTATAATCCCTCAACAGTGGTTAACTCCTCTATTATAATCTCTGACACAATAGTTGCCACATCAACTATAATCCCTTAGGTTAACACATCTAATATAATCCCTGAAACAATGGTTGCCACAACTACTATAATCCAACAGTGGTTGCCACATCAACTATAATCCCTCAACAGTGGTTAAGACGTACTATAATCCCTGAAACAATGGTTGTCACATCTACTATAATCCCTTATCAACAGCAGTTAAAACATCTTCTATAATCCCTGAAACAAGGGTTGCCACAAACACCACAATTCCTGACGATGAGCTTTCGAACAACAGTTACCATAATCTCTCAAACAATGGTCGCCCCAACTACAATAATCCCTGAACCAGTTGCCACAACAACTATAATCCCTCACTAACAACTGTTTCCAAGACTGCTATAATCCCTGAAACAACAGTTACCACCACTGCTGTAATCCCTGATGAAACAAGGGTTGCCACCACCACCCTAATCTCTTAAACAACGGTTGCCATGACTACTATATTCCCCCGAAATAACGGTTGCCAGTTATTACGATCTTGCAGATTTCCCCATTTTGGAACTGCATCAGATGATAATCCCAATGATAACAGTATCAGAGAGACGTACGCTCCGAGGTCCAGTTTCAAGCCCCACGGTGAGTGTGTGTAGTTGTGTGTGTGTAGTTCTGGGCGCACACTGCCCCAGATGAACTGACCGGGGCTATAGATCAGGCAGGCGGGCTGATGGATCACCACCTTTAAACCGCTCCCCTCAGCAACGCTCCGGCCAATTAGGCGACCCGGAACCCGTTACACCATCAGGACCCTCGTCTCCAAACGTAGGACCAGAGACGGCGCCGGGGGCCGGCGCGGTGAAACTCTCACCGTGTGAGAGGGATGGCGATTGGTTCTCCACTCCGAGGTCCACTTCATGCCACACGGGAGGTTTTAATCTGAGAGATTACACCATGTGAAACCTGGTAATGATCATGAGCTCCTCCAGACTCGACTGATGACTGTAATTAACGCATTACCGCAGATCAAGGCCGCGCGTTCCACCGCCGTCCGCACAATAGAACTTCCAGCGAGTGACTCAGATGCCGCCGCAGACGACGCACTGATGGCGGAGGCATAACCCATTACCATAATTACGGTAATTATATCTAATGACTAATTATGAAATGACATTTGCTTTTGTAACGGAGACCGTAATCTGAGACGCCGGCGGCCCGACATCAGGGCTACTGGAAATAAACTGAAGGATGGCGAGGGGCTTCCGGGGGCCACTCGACGGATCAATACCGTGAGGGGCCGGTATAATCCCGCCGGCAGGGTCGCGTCCTCCGTTATTATTTGGCTCCCATGGATCTCTGATCGGCCGTTGATGGCGCGGAGGCTTTCGGCGGCTAATCGAATTCCGCACGGCGCGATCCGATTGGAGAGGAGCGCCGGCGACGGAGGAGAGGCGAGAGCAGGGACACAAAGGGAGAAGCCATCAAGCTCGCTGCCTCTGCTGTCGCCAAGTGAAATCATTATTAGCGGAACAATAACGGCGGCGCGGAGCGGCGCCGAGATGGATGTGGTCACCAATAGCAACCGGAACATAAACACAACCAGGCCAATTAGAGGGACTCACAACTGGAAAACTCTTGGTACGAGGCGGCTGTGGGCACACCATGTGGGGAGCTCCGCCCACCGCCGTTTCAGAAGCGGCTTATGAACGACTTTCGGGTCTTGTTCCCAGCATCAGATTATCTGTCGCCTGCTTTGATCTCCGCCAAAGGTTATCTGCTGCGGAGCGGAACGCCGTGCAGGCTGCAGCAGTCGCTGCGCCGTGAAACACTGCGGCGCCAAAATTCCCAACATCACAGAGTACTGAGCTGAAGTGTCAGGAGAAATCCAGGTCTTACATCGATACTGAATAATGACTGTACTGAATATTTACTGTACTGAATAATTACTGTACTGAATATTTACTGTACTGAACGTTTACTGTACTGAATATTTACTGTACTGAATATTTACTGTACTGAATATTTACTGTACTGAATAATTACTGTACTGAACGTTTACTGTACTGAATATTTACTGTACTGAATATTTACTGTACTGAACGTTTACTGTACTGAACGTTTACTGTACTGAATATTTACTGTACTGAACGTTTACTGTACTGAATATTTACTGTACTGAATAATTACTGTACAGAATATTTACTGTACTGAACGTTTACTGTACTGAACGTTTACTGTACTGAATATTTACTGTACTGAATATTTACTGTACTGAATAATTACTGTACTGAACATTTACTGTACTGAATATTTACTGTACTGAACATTTACTGTACTGAATATTTACTGTACTGAATAATTACTGTTCTGAATATTTACTGTACTGAATAATTACTGTTCTGAATATTTACTGTACTGAATAATGACTGTACTGAATAAAGACTGTACTGAATAAAGACTGTACTGAATAATTACTGTACTGAATAATTACTGTACTGAATATTTACTGTTCTGAATATTTACTGTACTGAATAATTACTGTTCTGAATATTTACTGTACTAAATATTTACTGTGCTGAATATTTACTGTACTGAATAATGACTGTACTGAATAAAGATTGTACTGAATAATTACTGTTCTGAATAATTACTGTACTGAATATTTACTGTACTGAATATTTACTGTTCTGAATATTTACTGTACTGAATATTTACTGTACTGAATATTTACTGTTCTGAATATTTACTGTTCTGAATATTTACTGTACTGAATAATTACTGTACTGAATATTTACTGTACTGAATAAAGATTGCACTGAATAATTTACTGTACTGAATAATTACTGTTCTGAATATTTACTGTTCTGAATGAAGATTGTACTGAATAAATATTGTAGTGAATATTTACTGTACTGAATACTTACTGTACTGAATATTTACTGTACTCAATAAAAATTGTTATGAATATTTACTGTACTGAATAAAGATTGCACTGAATAATTACTGTACTGAATATTTACTGTACTGAATATTTACTGTTCTGAATATTTACTGTACTGAATAAAGATTGCACTGAATAATTACTGTTCTGAATATTTACTGTTCTGAATATTTACTGTTCTGAATATTTACTGTTCTGAATGAAGATTGTACTGAATAAATATTGTAGTGAATATTTACTGTTCTGATAATTTACTGTACTGAATACTTACTGTACTGAATATTTACTGTACTCAATAAAAATTGTTCTGAATATTTACTGTTCTGAATAATTACTGTACTGAATAATGATTATACTGAATACTTACTGTGCTAAATATTTACTGTACTGAATATTCATGGTCTTGTTATACTGGGTTAATTTTCTTTTGTAAACCTGAAGCACTGCCCATCCCACGCTGCACCCCCCCCCCCAACCCCCCCATTTCAGGCTCATTACGCTCAGAAAAACCAGCACTGCCTCGTGATGAACAATTACGCCTGCAATTTGCCCCAATCGAGCCAAAGTCATTTTCTTTCCTCGGGAGCCGTGCGCCGGAACTCGTATCGCGCTCCATAATCCCCTTATTACCTCTGAGTTACGGCTGCGTGTCATTCTGAGTAAAAACCCCGATCCAGTCTATAATCTAATCCCTCATGATGGAATCAGCTGTATATAATCTGGACCGTTATTATTCTTTAGTAGAACCGTGTGTACATTACAAAGCAATCCGTTTGATCTCAAACCTCCCACAACGGAGTCCTGATGTCAAACGCTTACCGAGGAACGCTCAGAGCGCTGGCACCGCCCTCGCCGAGGGGCACAGTGCACTGCTGCCGCTCTTATGTTGCATTTAAAGTTTAAACGCCGTGTTTTTAGTTGTGGGTTTGTGGAGTGAAGGTTATTCTATACGACTTCCAGCCGAGAAACTGAGGATTTATATAAACGTGCAGGAAGTTCCGTGGAGCAGACTGGGCGCCAACAGTGAACTGAACACCCACAGCTCAGTCTCTGTGTATCAGCACCAATGTAGTTCCACAGTTAACATTTTGGAGGGAGGAATAAGGTTTGATTTGGTGGAAGGATGCTGAAGATGGAAAAGAAAAGGGCCGAGGTGGAGCTCATGCAGGTGGTTGGCGTGACGGAGGAGAATGAGAATGGCGCCCCCCTAATGGGAACAGTCGTAAAAAGATCCATCCAGTCCATTAGGCATGCGGCATCATGTGGGGGTTGGTGGAGGAATGGTGGCTGACCGAGAAACTGCACGGCAACCGATTTTACATCCACAAGGTGGAGCCCCTGTGGAGAACTTGATAAAAACGTGAAAGTTGAAAGGCCGTCGTCTTTGAATGAGTGATGGCTTTCCTTCGGGAATTTGTCAGTAGGTTTTCCAAAGGCATGGTAGAGACTCATGGAGCCAAGTCTCAGACTTGTAGGTTCTCGCCAAGACCCCAATCCACCTGAGGTCTTGCATTCAATAGCAATAGCGAACGAGAAGTCAAATGTAGGAAAGCTAGAACCCGTTATTTTTCCAAGGACATGGTAGGGAATCACGGAGCCAAGTCTGAGACTTGTAGGTTGTCGCCAAGACCCCAATCCAGCTGAAGTGTTGCGTTCGATGGCGTTAGCGAAAGGAAAATCGAACGTAGGAAAGCGAGAACCCAGGGACAAGTTAGAGAATCATGGTGCTAAGTCTCAGACTTGTAGGTTCTTGCCAAGACCCTAATCCCTCTGAGGTGATGCGTTTGACGGCGATAGCAAACGAAAAATGGAACATGGAAAAGCGAGAACCCAAGGACATGGTAGGGAATCACGGTGCCAACTTTTAGCCTTGTACGTACTCATGAAGACGCCAATGTGACCCTAATGGAGATATCGAACGAACAAACAAACGTAGAAAAGCAAAAACCCATTAATTTTCCAAGGACATGGTAAGGAATCGTGGTGCCAAGTCTCAGACTTGTAGGTTCTCGCCAAGACCCCAATCCCTCTGAGGTGAAACGTTCGATGGCGAACGAGAAATTGAACGTAGGAAAGCGAGAACCCAAGGACATGTAAGAGAATCACGGTGCCAAGTCTCAGACTTGTAGGTTCTTGCCAAGACCCCAATCCCTCTGAGGTGCAGCCAATGCCACCCCACCAGAAAGCAAATCCTCTATTTTTAATATTCAGGACCCTCTACAGCCGTACAGTCCCCGATTGCCGTGTAGCGGCGGTCCAGATCCTGCACCCCTCCTCATCGCCTGCGAGTTTATTAGCCGCGAGCGGCTCTGATTGCGCTCGACAGCGTCTAATTAGCTGTCATTAGAAAACAGATGTCTCCGCCCGAGTCCTGAGCTGGATTACTGCACGGAGGGCGTCCATGTCCGCGTGCCTCGCATAAACACACCGGTGCGTCCATCCACTTTCACGCTCCCCTCTGCACCCCCGACCAATTACACGCTGGATAATCCAACTATACATTCGGCATAAATAAGTTTATGGACTGCAGACAGAAGGAAGAGGGGAGGGGGAATGAGAAGGACCGTGCCATCGGAATAAACAAGATAAGTCACTGTCCATGGTCCTGAATCTTGTTTGGAGAGATGACAGAATCCCGGGCGGTTATTTAGGGTGTTCATTTAAGTCGGGGTGATTGACAGTGACGTGCACGCGTCGCGAGGGCGAGTCGTACGACTCATGAGGCGTCATGATGGCAATGACCCCAACAGTAGGTGAGACCCTTATTAGAGGGCAGAAGGGAGCTGTGGGGACCTGTAGGATTTTTTACCCGTTTGATGGAGGAGGGATTATGGGGTTGTGGTTCAGGAACCCTAACGTTTCTTCATACCCGAGTTCATAAGGCAACGCCCATGAGGACCTGGATGAGACGTGAACCTGCTAGTTAGTTACGCAAAATACCTCTGTTATCAGTTTAGTTTACCTACAATAACCAGACGGGGTTGATAACGTGCACGACCGCGCATCAGTATTCCCCCCGTGGACCGTCGGCGAATAAGATGACATTCACAGATAGCGGAGGTCAGTCTGTTGTGGCTCATCAGCTTCGCGTCGGCTAAATGTTGCGCCGGTTGTTTGTTTGCTGCCTCAGACGACGGGAACGTTCCGGGCCGCGGACTCAGAGGAGATCATTATCTCAATCCTTTATGATTTGGAAAACAAGCGCACGCCCCGTACCAGAGGATTAAACGCCCTGTATTGTGGTGAATTAATGAGGGACGTGCTCGGTGCATCCTCTCTCAGAAGTTCGGCAGTTTGGGATCTGATGCAAGCGTTAAAATCAAACCGGGACTGTCGAGAACCAGGATAATGAGGACACAGTATACCAGCAGAGTGCAGGGTCAGGGTACAGCCCCCCAGAGTGACAAAGGTCAAGGGTCCACATGGGGAACGTTGAAACACCAACCATCAGATCATCTGGGTTCAAAGTAAGGATTCAAGCACAGCCTCTAACTCCTCAGGACAAGGAAGACACAGTGTATCAACAGAGTTCTGGACCATGAAACAGCCCCCCAGAGCGACAGGGGTTATGGTTTTATAGGGGGTAACTTTGAACCACCAACCATAAAAGTCCATCTAAAGATTTGGGTTCCACCAATGTTGCCGAAGTGGGAATTTGAGCACGGCCTCTAACCCTCAGGACAATGAGGACACAATATCCCAACAGGGTGCTCGACCATGAAACAGTCCCCCCAGAGTGCCAAGGGTAAAGGGTCCACATGGGCAACGTTGAACCACCAACCATAAGAGTCCATCTATCAAACAATTTGGGTTCCACCAATGTTGACAAAGCAAGGATTCGAGCACAGCCTCTAACCCTCAGGACAATGAGGACACAGTGTCCCAACAAAATGCAGGGTCAGGATACTCCCCCCTGGAGCGACGAGGGAGAAGGGTCCACGGGGTCAACTTTGAACAAGCAACCACCAGGATCCATTTATCTTTGGGTTCCACCAATGTTGCCGAAGTGGGGAATGGAGCACGGCCTCCAACCCTCAACACGAGGACAAAATTCCAACAGAGTGCTCAAACACTGAACAGCCCCCCAGAGAGCCAATGGTAAAGGGTCCACATGGGCAACTTTGAACCACCAACCATAAGAGTCCATCTATCTAAAGCTTTGGGTTCCACCAATGTTAACAAAGTGAGGATTCATGCACGGCCTCCAACCCTCATTGCTCCAAAAGTGCTGCATCATAAAGGACCCAGAAACCAAGATGAGACCCCCCCTTAAGTCGCTTTGGCGTAAAGTGCCAGCCACTTCAATCCATAATTTTGGACTGTGGGAAGAAACCGGAGAACCCGGAGGAAACCCATATTGACACGTAGAAAAACATGGAAACGCCACGCAAATCGGGATTCGAACCTGGATCCCCAGCGGTTAGCATGGTGGAACTGAGGTCATATACGGTGATGGAATATAAAAAGTCCAGTCTGGTGAATGTTCGGCTGGAACACTTGTGATGCATTAGCGTTCCATTTGCGCAGAACGGTGCTTGGTATCTGGGAATGCGAATGCATTACGGCTTTTAATCTTTCGGAACGTCATCGTGGGGAACGTTGGCTTTTACGAGCGCCTGGCCTCGTGAACATCCAGAACACTGGAGCTGTAAAAGCTCGGATGGAGATGAGGTCATAACGCTGCCACTCACTTGCTCTCGACTGCGATTCGGCTTTTAAGCCGCAGACGGACGCGGCGCGGCGCATCAAACCAGTCACCTTAATAAGAGATAAAACCGCGGTATTTTCCCATCGGACAGGCGGCTGAGTGGGAGATGTGCGCGCAGAAACCACTGGGATTGCGACCGTCAGCAGAGACACTGGGAATCATGGGTATTACTAAGCACCATGGTGGAGCAGGGATCTCACCTGCAGCCCACATGGACAACGTTGATGGTCCAGGTTTGGACCACCAACCTACAGACGGATACACTTACTTAGGGACGCCTGGAGACAACTGCCCCTATACACGGGGACACCCGAAAACAACTGCCCCTATACACGGGGACGCCCGGAGACAACTGCCCCTATACACGGGGACGCCCGGAGACAACTGCCCCTA
>JAOUQT010310915.1:0-15024 GCA_025769995.1 Xyliphius kryptos | reverse complement strand
TCCTTTTCTTTATTTTGTGTAGGTGCAGTGTGATTCGTGCAGTAGGTGGGCACATTTTGAATGTGCCCAATATGACACACAGACATGTTCCTCATTTTTCTGTGATAAATGTTCTAATAAATAAATGTTATACCATCAAGACATGCTTGCCTTGTTCTTGCAGTGCACATGTACTAAGTAGTGTGGGATCATTCAGCATTCCACAATGTTCTCTTAGGTCTGCCCTCAAGATGTAGTATTAATTATAAACGACTGGCCTGTAACATTCCTTTGGCCTATTTTGCAGTCTTTCAAGTGATGCATATCTCCACTATACATGACAAGACAATAAAAAGTCAATTCCAGCTCGGATTTGTATTCCTACAAATATCTACTAAGACTTGTATGTAATAAATCATCTGCACAAGTAAGAGTACTATATGTATCTGTTGCTGCTAAATTAAAACTTTACAACTTAATAATTTAGTGAATTACTAATCTATTGAGATATGCTACCCCAAAAATCTCTGCTGAAATGTTTATAATTTATTATAAAATGTGCTCCCCTTATTCTGGAAGCATAATCTGATAGGGACTACTAATCTATCGAGATATGAGATATGGTAGCATTTTTCTATAGGGTAGCACGAATCGAAAGACTCTGCTATCGATTCACGCTACGGTAGCATTTTTCGACAAAGCAGCGCAACTCCGCAAAACACCGGCACATTGAACTTTAAAGACACATTTTGACACACTTACTTTTTAGTTATTTTAGTATTTTGGGGGTTTTAGCTTTTCTGTACTTATTGTAAGCACCCGAGGACAGCAACTGAAAAGCGTGTGGGTTCAGACTCTCCAAAAGTCTCCAATAACACCACAAAAGTCACTAGATTTTGTCGCTTTTTACTACTAAAAATTTACCTGAGGGTATGCAAAGTCGCTAAATATAGCGAGAAAGTCGCTACGTTCACAACACTGTGACCAACGTTCCTTAACACCAAGTACCAATTACCCATAAGAAAAAGACAAACGCGACATAACTTCACGAAATCCAAATCCAACACTTTGCCTTTCATTTCAACCGATACCAACAGTTACTTTTGACCTCGCGAAGTGGGGTCATCGCACCCTTATGGCGTCAAATCAATGTAAAAAATCAGCACGCGCGGAAAACGTGGGAGAGAGAAGAGATAGTTTAAGTCTCACATGGCGCGTCATAAAGCGGCCTTCGTATGAATGTAACGCATCCCTATTTATCACTTATCACACGGTAACAAGAAATAAACCCCGCTAGGTTCGCCACACCTTAGGATTCAGGACAGACGAAAAAACAGACAATGAGCTCTCAGCCCTCAGCTACTCAACTATGAAAATCGCAGATAAGACAAGCTGCCGGAGAATGACTTTGTACAGTTTGGTACATTTGGATGTCGCTCATATTTTCCTTCATTGTCATACGGAGGGTCAACCCCTTTTTTCCCCTTTGGAGTGGGGGAAGTGACAAAGATTGGCGTTGCATCATCCTGTTAGGGACAGGATCATCCGTAGTAAAAGGTTATTTGAGGACAGACGAGCAGAAGATCCACCATTTCCATGAACATAAAGTATCTCTCTCCCCTCCCGCAGCCTATACGAGCCTCGCCTGGTTTACGGAATATACTCCATTTAATATTCTGTGACTAAATGAATAAAAAATGAAACAAAGGCAAAAAAAAACTAAACCAAAAAACAACGACGACGACAAAGATAACAACAAAACCGTACCGTTTCTCATGTCCGATCTTTCACTCTAACAAATCTTGAATACGATCGATAAGCACAATGCTTTCATGTAGACTGTCTAGTATACGACGATAACAATCCCTTGCACTTTTTTATAATCTTCGGCATACGTACCACTCGTGGCCGATACTAGGGCAACTAGGGTGACCCAGCGTTTGGGGTATTATACTTTTATAAAGGCTAAACATCAACTTCAGTTGAGCAGTAGCCTAAACCCTTATTACTCCAAAAGTGATAAAACATGTCTGATCCCGCGCTATGACTTCAACGAGTCGTCGATGTTGTATTGTTTCTAAGGAACTGGATGGGGGGGGGCACATGTCCACACTAGATTGGAATGAAGATAAGAGGCCGCATTATTTGAATATCCAAACAACTGAATATGAAGAAAATTATAATATTCTCAAGATATATAATGAAATATGACGCAGTATTGGAGGACAACCAAAAAGCCCTTTTTCTGAAAGAGGCATGACTGTACCGTTACCGGACCTGACGACACGTGTGCTCCTTTTTAAAAACGCAGAACACACATTTGTACTTTCAAGAGTATGACACTCATCACCGTAGAAGTCGTTTTAAAGGATTAATACGTATGTACACATATTTTAAAATGCTGTTTCTTCTTGAGAAACAGATCCTGTGACCAGAAATAGTACATTCTGTGTCTTTCTCTCCTTCCGGACCACTTCATTGACATAGTAATGAAACCATAAAAGCTAACTTTGTAAACTCCTTTACAGATCCACTGGAAAATAAATGTTTTCTTTCATCCTCTTGTCTTGAGATCCACCTACGGGGAGGCACTTCCGGTACCGATCTCACAGAAGCGTTCCATTGCATGGAGTCTGGCTCGACAGACGGGGACGAGCGACCAATGCCGGAAGGCCGCCCCGTCACGTATATAAAACTCCGGAAGGCGTGCTCCACTCAAGTTATTCGTCCTACCCGGTCTCGCGTCCCTGCCGATAAATAGTCGGGGAAGGGGCTCTTTCTATGCGGCCGCTGGGAAAAATCCCCGTACATCGGCACCCTCCGCGAAAGCGACCGGCCCGACGCACTCTTTCCTGGACTTTTCGGCTCTGCGTCACGAGCCGCCGGCCTGACGGGCGCAGAGGCGATCGAGGGACCGCAGATTTCCGGCTTTGTGGCTTTCCAGTGCCACCGACACTGCTCCCACTGCACATCCGATTTCCACCGCTGAGTGTTTGCCCAAACACCAGGATCCGGCATCCCCGAGTGCCATGGCCAGTTCGCGCAAAACACCTTCGCGCGTAATAAAGGTTTAATCACACATAACACTTGCAAACGTACTCGGTGTACGTCACCTAGTCGTCACGCGCGGTTCTTTCCTTCGGGCTCTCGCTGAGCCCACGGGTGTTCTGTCTGTTTGTGGGGGGGGTGGCTCCCCCCCCGGAGACCATTCGGCCGAGAGCGGAAGGAGAGAGGGTCGTGCTCGGGACAAAACGCGACATCGTTATCTATCGCTCGATGCACAATTACATTTTGTGTTACTTCCTAATGGTTCGTTTCAATGTATTTCAGGATCACACAGCCATAGTTATACACAAAATACACTTACACGAACAAACCACTTACCACAGCACAAGATGATCACAGGTGAAAATTACTTTTAGACGCAAAGAGCCAAGAAACCTGCAGATTTTTGAAGTAAACAACAGCAAAGTGTGGTTAACGAGTGACGGGTGATTCGAATGAGGTGGAACCATATATTTATCCCCGAAAGGTACGTGGATACCTTGAGAGCTGATAGGGACACGGAGAGAACATGGAAACTCGAGAGAAACCGAAAAATAACCTACTAGTTACAAACAAAAGTTCAGAATTACAGGCACGGGTCCCCTTTTTAATCTCTGGAATCTCTCTTTTTTGTCCTTTCTAGCAATTTCAAAAAGCGTTTCACAGCATTTAATTCATTGTTGTGATAACGCTACCTGGCTAATTATTTAGCTGTACTTGCACTTTAGGTGGCAAACAATATTGTGATATTTGAACCCTGGACTTGCCATTGTTTTATGATTCGCACACAGTATGACTCATAAACAATCATATCACCCAGCACTTACGGAATAGCGATTGATCTTCGTGATTTACAAACAACTTTAAGAATGACGTAACTTTAAGAACCCCAACTTTACAAGTGTTTCCCAAACGCATTCTAAGTTCTCCAAACTTACAAACGACTTTCAAGTAGCTCTTTGTTGACTCCGCCCCCCACGTCAGCACTGAATAAGCACTGCTTTTTCGAAAACAGAATGACGGATTTACAAAGGTTTTCTTATTATTATGCCACAAAAACATCGTTATATAAATATTTGTAATAATAAAGAACAACAAATACGTTTCCACATTACGTTCATGAAAAAAAAATACATTAAAACATTAATCTTTCAATTGACGCCTATGGCATGCCGAGCCTATAAATAGCCACATTAATTAACCTCTCAGAAAACAGGGCAAGTCGACCACATAAACCGACTTTTTACCAGGATGAGCTAAGCTATTGGTTAAGTGATAACAAGCTTAGTAAGCCAATGTGTGTTCTTCTGTGTATGTCAACAAGTAACATTATTATACTTTAAGCAACTTAAAAGTTGTTTACCATGATTTCAACTCATACATTTATGCGCAGAATTGATCTAAGGACCTTCAGAGTGGTAGGCGTAAAGGTACTACACTAAAGAATACACGCAACCACACGTTTGGTATACTGACAACATCATTCAAGCGGTTGGACGTGTTTTCTGTTAACGTTGGATGTAACGCAATTACGCTTTCAAAAGCGATTTTAAATGTTCATGAATTTATGTTAGTAAACATATGTGTGTAGTTGCCACGCACAGAACGTGTTTAAAAAGGATGATTGGCGGTCTCTTCCGTTTCTGAGACAGATTTGCACGTGAACTTCAAGTTTAGAAGAACTTACCGAGTTACGAGTGGGTCAGACTGCTCTTAGATTTACGAACAACTTTAAGTACTACGTTAGTTACAAAGGCTTTCGGAAACATTTGTAAATGTAAGAATGTTCTTAAGTATGAAGTTACAAAGTACTTAGCGTTACAAACTTTTGGGAACGCACCCCAGATTGTTATCTATTAAAAAGTGTAGGAAAGTCAGGAGGATACAATGCCCACTGCATAATCTGTATATATGTGAAAGTTACATGAATGTTTTAGGAAATACTGAGATAAACAAAATCTGATAAACTGCTGTTAGCAATTTGACATCTACAATGTTAAACGACTAGGCTTGTTGGTAATGTGGTAATGTTGGTAATTGTTTTTGGCAAATTTTACCTTTATATTAGATTTCTATTTTATTCTAAGGATTTTATTTTTGCGAGCTTAAGTAAACAATCGACCCTGCAGCTTGATTTAGGGCATGTCAGTGTTGATGTTATGAGAATGGAAAAAAGTACAGGCAAAAGACATGCACTAATTATTTAAATAATTCATAGGTTTGTTTTGGGTGTAATGTACAAAAAAAAACTACCAGTATGCTACTTGCCATTCCCTTTAAGAGCCAGGTTTGATGTGACTTTGGCAGATTGTTATTTCACGCAATGGTGTAATTTTGTTTTGGCGTGGTATAATGTTTTATAGTGTAGTATATTTTGTATTATGCTTATTGTTGATAAATTGTATTGCTGCCAACTGACACACACTATGTGTCTGTGCACTGCTTCATGTTTAAGTATGCATAAAAAGCAGGGGGTATACGAGCATGTGTTGACAATTTACGGCCAAGATAGCAAAGAATGTCTGACTGTCAATGTCTGCCAAGGGTTGTTGTTTTTAGACAGTGGCGCACCTGCGTTTTCCAATGCCAAGATAGCAATACCTCATAGAATTTACCTGACCACATCCATTCGTGAATTTGAGATCAGCAAACCCATTGGCATAGATTTTTTGCAAGGCTTTAAAATAGGCAGGATGGTGGGGTGTAAGTCAGTAATCAGCATCGCGGCACGCTTTGCGAAGGGTAAGAAACCTCTGTCTGTCTGTGCAGAATACTCCTGCTGCGTTACATTGGAGAAATTGGTAACAACGTAAAAGTTGAAAAATTGTTTATGAATTAGTGATGGCTTTTGGGGGGCAAAAAAATAGTACATTCTGAATTCCAATGAATTAAATATTTAAGCTGATCATTAGGTTTTCCTAGGACACGATGGGAAAGGATAGAGACAAGTTTAAGCTCTGTAGGTACTATCAAAGAACCAAATCCCTGTGAGGTGTTGGGTTCGATAGTGATACTTAACAAACAATCGGACGTAAGAAAGAGAGAACTTGTTGGTATCCTATGGTTTCCATGCAGTTGGAGTTGGTTTCTTACATGACTTTATCAGTTGGTTTTACAAGGACACAATGAGTAGAGTCGGAAATAAAGGGGACGAGTTTAAGCCTTGCAGATACTTGGGAAGACCCCGATGTTACACTGGAGGGGTCTTGGGTTTGATGGCGATATTGAACAAGCCATTGAACATAGTAAATTGAGAAGTATTTAGTTTCTGCAAGTACATGATAGGGAATCACAAGGCGAAATTTCAGCCTTATAGGGACTAGGTAAGTGGGAGAATTAGTGAAGAGTGAGTTAGTCAGTGAGGGCTTTGCCATTTACAGGTATAGATTAGATATTATATATATATTATATTTTATCCACATTTTAAGTGGACATGCATGTTAAGTGCATATTTCCTTTTTTGAATTAAATGCAATAAAATATCAATTGTTTTGGTTTAGTACTTTTTCTTTGTTCACTGTATATCACATTTAGTAAAGTTGGTGGTTGCAATGTTTCTGCTGATGAATGAGGTAAAGAAAGGCTTATACATTGTATCATGAAACAGGTGGCTTGCAGCCAGTAACCATATACCTGCATAATGCACCTGTAAAGAAGAAGTTCAATCTGATAAAACATCCGGAAAAGGAACCTGAAGAATGGTATATGCCAAAGAAAAAAAAAAAACCTTCAACAGAATGCAAGTTGTAGTCTTTTTTTTATGGATGAGATCATTTACTCCCCACAGAGAAAACACCCACAGTATTTCCACTCATATCTGACTTTTTCCATAGCAGCAACACATCTGCTCCAGGATAAAGTTCCCAGAGAAAGAGTTTGCTATAGATGTGAGCAGCTGTATTTTTTTGTGTAAATTGTTCTTTTATCAAGCAATCCCAAAGGTTTCATGGGTTTCTATTATTATCCCAATTTTCCAGTTTTGTTTAGACATCTTATGTTTTATGTTTACTAATACAGAAAAAAAAAAAAAAAAAAACTTTAGACATTTTTACAGGACACAAATACACTCCATTCCTTAGGACATTAGGCTCTTTTGATTAGTAATATTACAATTACAAATTTAAGCCAAAATGAATATAATCAACAGTTTACAAACACATTCTACACTACATTACACTTGTATGCCAGAACAAATGTGTCCGAGGACAGGATTTTTAAACCAAGTTATTGGTATATGTGCCCATTTTTATATGTTCAAAAAATTAGGATAAACCTTTTAAGCTACCTTTGTTCTTTTTTTCCATTTTAAATTGTCCTTTGTTTATCATCTTGTTGGTAGTATCAAAGTATTAGTGAAATGAGCACATTACTGGATGTTGCCAGTCATTGTGTCACGTTAGCGTGCTGGTTGCCGAAACAGGTAGCTCGCACGGAGGGGAGCTGGATGGAGCAGGTAACCAGGTGAGGATCAAAAATAGATGTTTATTCATACAGATGGATAAACGCTACAGACACAAACTGAACAGAACACGCTAACGCAACATATAAAGTGACACGCGACGAGGACACGACGGAAACCCAGAAAATATAGCAGAAAAAGTCCTAGACATGTGACAAACGAAACCCAATGAAAACACCGAACAGTTAATTAACTAAACCTAAATGAAACAAGTTAATTAACTGAACTACATAAACAAAGGCAGGCGCACCGAGCGCACCTGACATGTCACCCCCTTGTTAAGGAGTGTCCACCGCAGGGGGTCCCCGCCTCTCCAGCGGGCGCCTCGGACGGCGGCTAGGGTTCTCTGTCCCTCCGGTGGACGACGTGGGGGACGGCCTAGAGTTTTCCGTCCCTCCGGCGGACGACGTGGGGGACGGCCTAGAGTTCTCCGTCCTTCTGGCGGACGACGAGGCGGGCAGACCAAAGTTTCTTGCCCTAGGACAGTGGAACAGTCAGCGACCACAGTGGAACAGTCAGCGGCCACAGTGGAACAGTCAGCGGCCACAGTGGAACAGTCAGCTGCCACAGTGAAACAGTCAGCGGCCACCGTGGAAATGGCAGCGGTCTCAGTGAAAATGGCAGCGGTCTCTGCGGACTGGGCGGATCCGGTATCAGCCTCTGCGGACTTGGAGTCCTCCACCTGCCATGTCCAGGTACTGGGGACCGCCACTCGTGGAGAGCCTGAGGAGATCTCCTGCTCTCCACCGCCTAAGACAAGCTCCTCCTCTTCAGCCTGCACAAAGGAACAGAGATACGAAGCAATACCCAAGTACAAGTATATCACTTCTTGCCAGCGACGCAGTAGGAATCCGGCGGGCACGCGGCGGCGAGAGATTCATCGGCGCGCGAATTAGGAGTGCACGTGTCGGTGCGCGAATTAGGAGTGCACGTGTCGGCGCACGAATTAGGAGGGCGCGCATCGGCGTGCGAATTAGGGGAGTCAACCGACTCGTGAATCGATTCACGTGTACGAATCGGCTCACGCACCGACTCACACACGCGAATCGATTCACCCTCCGAATCGGGGAACTCGATAGGGCTGCGCCCTGTGTCGGGGGAAAGCCCAACTAAAAGAGCCCCACAGCGGATACCTGGAGAATAAACCTGCTCGACAGATCCGCTGCGGGGTGCTCGCCTCCCGCGGGCGGTGCGGCCGCGCCGGGACCGCCTCCTTGACAGAACCGGAGAAGACGGCCGTTTAATGGCGCAGCGCGAGACTACAGGTAAGTCGCCGGGCGAATTTGGGAGCGTGGAACGAGGGAGGTGGTCACCACCGAGGAAAACTTCCAACATTTCATCCTCGGACATGTCCTCAAAAAAAGCAGAACCATTACCACCGCAATGAACCACCACCTCGTTCCACCACCACTGGGCCATCATGACGTACCACAGCCAAATAGAAACCTGACCGCGGGAAACCAAAACAGAATAAAATATTCTCACCTGGTGATTACGGGCTCCAAAAATGTGCTGGTCGCATGTACTGTCACGTTAGCGTGCTGGTGGCCGAAATGGGTTGCTCGCACGGAGGGTAGGTTGCCAGGTTAACGTAAATAACGTTTTATTATACAAACAGAATAAACCCGGAGTACAAAAACAGACCCACCAAACAGGAAACAATCAGGGACAGGGACGTACGGAGAATATATAAAACAAAAGTCCCTGTCACATGACGAACTAAGACCCAATAACAAAACAGAACAGTTAATTAACAAAAACAGAATGAAATCGGAACAAAACACAAGTTAATTAACTCAAAACAAAACAAACACAGTAAAGGCGGCAAGCGCACCTTACAGTAAACATGTTTATTGAAAGCAAAATTGTTAAAAAAAATAATAATAATCTTCCACAACATAACATAGTCCGGTCTTTAAAGTGAAGGCTGATCATTAAGTATCAGGTTTCTGGTTTCTCTAACAAGCTAGTGGCCAAATGACAAAACACAATTTTTTAACAACAGCCAAAACAGGTTAAGTGCTCATTAGATATTCGTTTGCTGTTTAATTTAATTTGTATTTTATGATTTAAAATTATTGTAAATAACTCATTAATAAGAATGTGAAGCAGTCAGAGTTGTGCATTATTGTCAATTATGTCACAGCTGGAAAAACTACTTAGCCAATCAAATTTAGGAACTGGAACTACCCGTTTTATTTAACGTGATATTTATCACTTTTTTTTTTTTACCTAATGACCATTTGCACTCCCCCCAGTGTCTCAGCAGAGTCGACCCAGCTGCTCTGCACGGTCGACCCAGTCTGTTAGCACTCTAATAGAGCATTAACTGGCATCATGATTGCAGCTTTTTGCTGATAAAGTTTAAGTCTATGCTACAGTAGGCTACAGTATATTAATGATCCAATTCTATATATTGCATTTCCCCAGCACCCATGGTGTTGGATGCACTTACTAGGTAAAAAAAATACAGACGGGTAGGCAGATTGCTTTTCTGGGGCCACAGACTTTGTTGGGGGAATTGGACCCCTCCTGCGCTGCACCGGGGCAGGATTAGAGCAGGAAGGACAGGAAAGGATGAGACGGGAAAGGAGAGCACACGTCTCCTGCCTGTCACAGCGTCATCCAGTAAAGTTCCAGGATCAACATGTCGATCACAGCCTCAACGACGTCTGAATTATTTTCAGTACTTAAAAGCCAGTTTATCAATAGGTCAGTAAAATGTCCAAAAACGTGTTTACTGTTTAGGAAGTAATGTTAACATGAAAATTACTTTAAACATATTATTAAGATGCATGCAAACAGCTTGCAAACAGGTAAACAAATGATCAAATGATTTAGCTTGCAAATAGCTTGGGAAATGAAACAAATGCTTACAAGAAGTACATGATTAATAGTTTGTATTTAGACAAGTGGTTCACATATTTGTCCAGTCAGTAATACGTGCAAAGAAAAGGTAACGGATGACTATCCATACCAGTTCATCACAACATAACGATATAGTATATCAGATTTCCATATGTCTTAATGACTAAACCTACTGGTTTCACCAGTTTATTGATTGCTACAATGTTATAAACCTAAAGACAGGATTCAGTTTCAAAGGTCTATCTCTTCCCACTAGACTCTTCTTCTTCTTCTTTGTCTTTCGGCTGCTCCCTTTCGGGGTCGCCACAGCGGATCTTCTGCCTCTTCGCTGCAGTGTAGTAAACACCATGTAAAACACCACAAGACTTATCTCGGTCTTTTAATATTAACAGTGTGGGGATTAAAAGATCAGAATTCAAATGTTTGAAAGCAGTGGAAAATATATGAGCCCAAACCCAAAGTGAAAAAAAAGATGACAAAAATGCCAAAATGACTGGCTTTGCATGTCAAAAAAATTTTAATAAATAGGAAGCACAGAAATACAGGAAAAAGACCGGTGTGCCGGTGGCCGAAATGGAGCTCGCTGGGACAAGCTGAAAGGAGCAGTATCCAGGTGAGGGTGCAAAAACAGGCGTTTATTCACAAACAGGTTAAACGCAGGATACAAGAACAAAACCAAACACGGAACATAATAAGTGACATGCGACCAGGACAACCGGAACTGAAGGGAATATTAAAGAAAAGTCCTAATCACATGACAACCGAACGACCAATGAACACAAAGAACAGTTAATTAATTAAAATGGAGTGGAAAACAAGTTAATTAACTGAAACCAATACAAACAAGGGCAGGCACGCCGAGCGCACCTGACAGTGATGTTAAAAATTTACACTACCATGGTGAAATGCTCTAAATCTGTAATGTGTGCCAGTGAACTCAGGTCCAGAAGTTATTGTTTGTCTATATGATGCTCTGTTTACAGCTAGCTTTGTTTTAAGTAGTAACACTTGTGCTGCCCTTTATCTGTCTCAGACGAGTCTTCATCATCTTCACCTAATGTTGCCTTGTTCTTGCGAGAGGCAATGTGCAGTTCCTGGTTAACCGCTACCTCTTTTTTGTTTTATAAGCACTTGACATCTCTGCATAACAGAATGACTAGGCCGCATAACAGATCAAACCCTCCATATTAACGCAAGGACCAGTAGCAGTGGTTAATGTTAAGCCGTGTAAGCTTACTGTTGGTGGTAGTGTGGGCACTGCGTTAGCCGTGCTACCACGTTAAGCCCCGTCTGGCTACTAGCCTATTGTACTTGTTTGTTGTTTCAGTTTGTTGTTATTGGTCCCTTATGTGAGTTATATTACCAGATTTTCTGCTAGGGTGTTGTGATGTGCTATGGTTACACTTTTGATGGTGGATCCAAAAATTTATGATTCTGGGGATAAATTCATTTGGAAAACAGGGCTAGAAACTTTCTGTGCTAAGGAGGAAATAGACTGCTATTTTCTCCGATAATGAATCAGTTGATTCATCTGAGTATGGACATATACTTTCCTGACTCTACTGAATTCTGAGGATTTATGGTGTGGGGTCCAGTTAAGTCTATAAAACCGCTTGCAATGCCCGGTGCGTGCTGATTCTAGAGTCAACCAAGTTGTGGAGTGTGGGTCACGTGCTAATGCTAAGATAGAGACCTGTGCGTTAAAGGAGCCTGTGACACAGTCCGTTACTGAGTGTGGGTCACGTGCCAATGCTAAGGTAAAGCCCTGTGAATCAAAGGAGCATGTGACAATGTCCATTACTGAGTGTGGGTCACGTGCCAATGCTAAGGTAAAGCCCTGTGCATCAAAGGAGCATGTGACAATGTCAGTTACTGAGTGTGGGTCACGTGCCAATGCTAAGGTAAAGCCCTGTGCATCAAAGGAGCATGTGACAATGTCCGTTACTGAGTGTGGGTCACGTGCCAATGCTAAGGTAAAGCCCTGTGCATCAAAGCAGCATGTGACACAGTCCGTTACTGAGTGTGGGTCACGTGCCAATGCTATGGTAGAGCCCTGTGCATTAAAGGAGCATGTGATGTAGTCTGTAACAAAAAAGTTTGTCAAATGCAAGTGCAAAGGCTTTGTTAATGCCGAATGCATATCTAGCCCTGTAAACAGTTAATTAAGTGTGGCTACTGATTAAGTCAATAGGTAAAGTGTCTCTAATGACCCAGTCAGTGCACAGAGTGTCTCCAACAACCCAGTCAGTGCACTGAGTGTCTCCAATGACACAGTAAGTGTGCAAAGTGTCCCCAACAACATTACTGTGATTGGATGCCTTTTTGTGTTGCACGCCCAATGGAAGGGGGAACTGTCACATGTGCACTCGGGTCCAGAAGCTATTGTTTGTCTACATTATGTTGTTAGCTAGCTTTGTTTTGTTTTTTTTTTTTTTTGTAGTCATTCGTTCTGTTCACTTCTATTTTTAAGGTTTTGTTTTATTAAAGTTCTTGGTCAACTGCTACCTGGATTTTGTTGTATGGGCATTTTACTTTTCCCTGGACTCGGCCGTGTTACAAAATCTAGCTTCTTAATTTAATTTAATACATATCATATTTTACCCAGTCCAATATTGCTCAATGCAACACTGTATTATTATCATTATTATTATTATTATTATTATGATTATTATTATTATTAATAATAATAATAATAATCATAATAATAATAATAGTAATATTAATATTATTATTACCTATTTGTGTGTATAATTAAATGAGCTAAATATGTATTTTTGGTTATTAACTCTCCTGTTTTCATTAAATTTACTAACATCTTAAATGTTAAATACATTGTGGTGTTCTACGGCTTTATATGATTTATTTATTTATTTATTATTTTTTATACATAAGATTTCTAATAAAAAAGCATCACATTATCAATAATATTAATCAATTCGACCCCTTGCCATTATTTTGTAAATTCACATAAAATATAGTTCGAAATACACACAATTACTGCTCAGCAGTTTCTTTTCAGTGAAACATGTTGATGGCAGCATCATGTTGCAGTGATCTTTTTTGTAACAGACATCCTGTTTTATGTTATTACTTGTTTTTTTTTTTTCTATTAATGTTTTTAAAAGCCATGGTCAGGATGGAAAAAAGCTAATGGTTTAGGCAATATTAAAAGAGATAGAATATAGAAAATCACACATAAACACTAATATTTGTCTTTTAGTTAAATAAAGATATTTGTTCATCTATTTTGCAGAGCTGTGAGATTTGTCTAGTGATTGTTGCTTTTATAAAAACATTTGCATACTTCCTGAAGTATGGAGGTTAAGTGTTTAGCACTCTTAGGTCCCATTTTAAATCCTGATTGGCTGCTCCAAATTGACCCTTTAAAATTTGTCTGTGTGAGTGAGTGGGTGCCAAGTAATAGGCTGGTGCCCTGTCCTGGGTGTATCTGCCCAGTGCATAAAACGGAAAAGCCCTCTGCAACGCTTGTAGATGATAAAGCATAAGATATTCAGAAGAGAAGCGATAAGATGATACTTTTGTCTGTTTAGTTTTTAATTTTTCATGTTTTTTTTTTTTTAAGTTATATAAAAAAATATTTTCTCTGGAGAGGACATGAAAAAAATGTTTAGGCCAACTTTAATGAAAAAAAAACCCAGCTTGAGCAATGTCTTTTATCCTGATTTTTAAATTACTGCTTTTTATCCTCTTAATTAGCAGAGCCGGTCTCCCTGATCTTCTTTAAAAATTGGGTAGAAAATATAAAAGGTAGAACACATTGCATATACACTTTATACATTCACTCACTATACTCACCGCATCTCTGTTCCTTTTTTCTTTTTTAATTAACACCTGCAAGTGTTTCTTTCCATTATCACTACACACATTAAAATAATTCTTGCTCTTCTAATTAACAAAAGTGAAAACAGATTGAATGACGCTTTGAACAAGGGTTAAAGATTGCTCGATTCCCGAGATAAGCTTCTTAAACTGATGCTGGGAAACTGATTGCCATGTCCTTAGACAATGGTACTAAAGATCTGTCACATGGGTTTAAAAGAAAACTTTTAGTTATCATCAAAGTGCCGGAAGAATATAGTTTTTATCGTCAATGTCCTATGTTGAGAAAAATTAATGTACCTAGAGCACTATCTCTTGTCTTTACTGTGGTTGTCGACATTATTTTGATGTGTCTATGAATCTAGCATTCAGGCCTACATTCAGGAGGTAAGGCATGGAAATATCAGGCTCACAGGCAGCAGTCTCATTACTTGCTGACTATGCTGTTAGCAGTCACATGATTCTAATGACGTGTGTTTGCCTAATAGAGGACAGGAAGTTAAAGTTAAAAGAGGAATGAATGGGATGGATAAAAGCTAAGACTGTGTAGATCAGCATAGAAAACAAAACAAGGAAGGAGCAAAAAATTATGTTGTAGATCAATCTCATCTTACAAAGCAGAGTGATTTGTAAAAAGACATTGCAAGGCTTTAGCAATGCTAGACATAAGCAAATACATTTGTCATATATATATATATATATATGATGATTATCCCGATCAGTCGTAGCCGACTCACGGTCACTTTATGAATCGTAATTCACAAAGTATTTTGGCAAGTATAGTGGAGTAGTTTGCCATTGCTTTCTCCACCCCTCCCCATTTATCCGGGCTT
>JAOUQT010310903.1:0-15027 GCA_025769995.1 Xyliphius kryptos | reverse complement strand
ACATTTTTATGTGTTTGGGCCTTTTATCCACATGAAAATGTAGTTTTACATCACCAAAAGTGGATTATTAATGAAAACTCTGGGCAAAATTAAGATTTTAGTAAACTTAGTATCTTAAACGTCACCGTTTGCGACAAATAATGAAACAATTACTTCACACATGCGACTGTTACTGATTTTTCGTTTGATGAAAATGAATGTCACCAGAGATTTGCTGCTTCTTACATTAATTCAGATGATTTTTGCTTGTTTATTGTTACAAACCCAATTTTTAGTGTATTGAAGGGCACAGAAGGAGAATTTGGAGGTTGGATGTTTTACCTCCTGGCATCATGTTTCTAATCTTACGTAAGCGACAACAGTAAATCAAATTTATGAGGGATTCTGATTGGCTGACATCTATGCACTATAGAGTGCTTACGACAACACTAGATGGCGTATTTTTGCGGGTTCATGTGGATAAAACTTTTTTTTAAAACGTTCACGTGTGTATGATAGTAATTTTGAAAACGGTGTGGGGGAGATTAATACATTTTATTCCGGCTACGTGTGGACTAGGCCTTACTCATATTGACGTAAAAACATATAAAACTGACTGCATACCTCATGGCATGGATGCCACTAATGAAAGTGTCACTGATGTCACTAATTAACTAACAAGTGTTCTGTAAACAAGACTTTATGCAATAGTCATGATTTTTATCTGCTGTTCATCACTGAAATGATTTAATTAATTCTTGCAGGACATTGGTGCAGGAAAGGGTAAGTACTACGCTGTGAACTACCCTCTCCGGGATGGTATTGATGACGAGTCCTATGAAGCCATATTCAAACCTGTGAGTTTAGTTACCTAATGGACATGAATATTTAACATCTATTTGTGGCTGATTGTTGATAATTGTGTATATTGTTTTAGATTATGGCCAAAGTAATGGAGATGTACCAACCCAGTGCTGTGGTTCTTCAGTGTGGTGCAGACTCCTTGTCTGGAGACCGTCTGGGCTGTTTTAACCTCACAATCAAAGGTATTGAACATCTATGTCCTTTATGTAATCATCACTTTTAAATGCCACTGGATGTTTAGTTTGATCTTTTAACTCTGTAGGTCATGCCAAATGTGTGGAATACATGAAAAGCTTCAACCTGCCTCTGTTGATGCTGGGTGGAGGAGGCTACACCATCAGGAATGTGGCTCGCTGCTGGACCTATGAGACTGCGGTCGCTCTTGACAGCACTATTCCCAACGGTAAAGATGGTTAACATTAAAATTAGTAACAGGTGACGCATTGTCATATGGACTTGTGTTTTAAAATGTATGTTTTTCTCTCATTTCCTTAGAGCTTCCATACAACGACTACTTCGAGTATTTTGGACCTGACTTTAAGCTTCATATCAGCCCCTCCAACATGACCAATCAGAACACAAACGATTACTTGGAGAAGATCAAGTAAGTGTGAAACATTTCTGTTTACGTTTGATCTTCCTAAATAGGGGATGATTTGAGCTCTGATCTTCTGCTTTGTGTTTAGGCAGCGTTTGTTTGAAAACCTGCGCATGTTGCCGCATGCTCCAGGTGTACAGATGCAGGCCATCCCCGAGGACGCAGTGCAGGAGGACAGTGGGGATGAGGAGGATGATCCTGACAAACGCATCTCCAGTAAGTGTCTCATTCCATTCCCTTTCTGTAACTGCTGCTTCATTGTCTCACTTGGTAAATGATGGTGTTCCATTGAATTTGGTGATTAAAGTTGATCAGAAAGTGACGTAAGATTAAACGAGTGGTGCGATGACTTGTTGTTTTTTTGTAATATGACATTTAAAGAGTCTCTACAATCTTGTGCACCCAATTTTACCTTCTGCTGAATTGGATTGTGGGAAACGTTGCACAACTTGTTTTATATTTAAGGGTGTAGTCTTAAGCAGTTAGTAATAGGGATGAGCCAGATAAAATTTTTTAGGTGTACGAGAATTAAACATCCGTTTATTATCTGCGCTCGTGTTTTTACGATCTGTGATTGGGTGCCCGCCCCTCTGGCTCTGCAATCTGCATGTTTGGCTGGTGGCGAAAGCTAGGTTGGAATACGGTGCTTTCTTTTGTGGTAAAAATATTGAATTGAATCTCAAATTTGAGGCTGTTTTTTAAATAGTTTTCAAATAAACAATACATACAGAAACTTATGATCAGTCCATATCAATTTCAGACTTAAAATGAATACAGCTTTAAGCCCCACCCACTTCATGTGTCTTTCCCATAAGTTATTCACAAAATTACACATTGGGTGTGTCATTGCTTTTATTAAATGGTTAAAAACACTGTTTGATTTATCTATGTGTTCATTGAATGCAAAATCATTTATAAACTGCCCTTTCGAGATGTAATCCAGTCCTGTTTTTGAAGTGAGAACATAGCGCTAGGATCACAGTATATAACAGAAATAGCGTATGTCATGTTTTGATACGACTGTGAAGCCATCAGGTGCCTGATATTGTCAAACTGCTCAGCCAATCAGATTTAAGAATCGGAACTACCTGTTTTATAATAATGTGCAGTTCCCCCCCTGAATTTGATTACATTTGTGATTGAGTTCATCAGGAAGTGAGGGGAGTTTGAAGATTTTTGGAATGTGACATGTATGAGGCATTTAAAAGACCCCATATTTTATTTTCTACTGAAATGTATCACAAGCACTTTTCTATTTGAAGCTGAACGTTTGCCCTGTTGTCTTCACAGTCCGCGCCCATGATAAACGGATAGCCTGTGATGAAGAGTTCTCCGATTCTGAGGATGAAGGACAAGGCGGTGGACGCAGAAATGCAACCAACTATAAGAAGAGTAAGCGAGTAAAGACTGAAGACGACAAAGACGGTGAAGAGAAGAAAGGTGAGCAAACAGGTACCACACTGCTGCATTACACTACTTACAACTTGTCTAATCATGTAGGTGATTTACCAATAAAGTAATACAGATCAGTTGGGTTTAAAATCAAAACCTGTTCATTAGGACACAGTGTTACTGTACTGTATAAAACTCTGCAGAACCACTGCCTGCCTTCAAGCAAAAGTTTCTCTAATTACTTAAATGCACTAAACATTTTTATCTGAAGTGATATCATTCAACTAAAGATTATTTTTGTCCTTACACAGATGTGAAAGAGGAGGAGAAAACACCGGAGGAGAAAATGGACACAAAAGGGTGTGTGATTTATAATCATCCTGATTAATAATTAGCTCATTATTAGCATTTTTTTTAAATTGCAATATTAATTTTAAAATTTCCAGGTGTTTAAAAGGGCAATGTGCATTGTAACTTATGACATTCCAGTGTTTGTGGGGTTTTTTTTTTTTTTTTTACTTTTATAGAAAAAAAATCTTTATAGTACTTTCAGTGTAATACTAAAAAGTGCACCTTAATTTTGTTATAAGTATAATGAAAAGATATTCTGATTCCATTTCCTCTAATAATCCAGTGGTTTACAAGCAAAAGCGATTAGTCAGTGTTTGATTTGGTCTGAAACTCATCACAATATAAAATCATGTGTTATTTTTTTCTAAAGGCCAAAAGAAGAGTTGAAGACAACCTGAAGTCCTGTACTGAAGGATGCATGAGATGTTCGGCTCTTAAAGCTGAAGCCTGTAAATTATTTTCTAAGGATCATTTTACTATTTGTATTAACTGGTAATGGTTTTGTTTTTGCTGTACTGAACCGATATTCAAATGTAAGATGTATTTTCTTTCTGCCCTTTCTTGTGCTTTGATACGTCACCAATTGTAGTATAATGTGTGTAGCAGCTCGGACCGGAGCAGGAACGCTTGAGGCGCTCTGTAGCTTCTCCCCTCAGATTTGGTATTGTGAACTTGAATGCTCTTGTGTCCTTACCTCATTTTTAGGAGAGATGTTTTAATGACCTTGTCTGTTGCACTCCCACAGCTGAGTAGTTTTACCTTGCTGGGGGTTTAAAGTGTCAAATTCTATGCTTTTTCAATAAATAAAGAACACGTGGCCTCATTTCCCCCCCTTCCCTCTTCTTTAAAGTTCCTGCCCCCACACAAACAGTAAAAGAAAAAAGTACAACATAGTCAATTTATTAAATACACACTGAACAGGAATGTACTAAGCTTCAAGCTCAAAGTCGAAGTACTGAGGATCAAAGTAATGCACTCGGACATAGCCATCCTCTCCACCGCTGCTGTAGCTACACAAAGAGAGAGAAGACTTTGATCCAAACTATAACAGATCATTATTAAATGTGCAAACAAGAGATAGTAGTTTACTATACCTCTTTCCATCGGGATGAAATGCCACACAGTTAATGGGACCAAAGTGACCCTTCACTCTTCCAAACTCCTCCTCATACGCTGCATGGAAGAACCTGGAGAACAGCAAGAGGATACAAACAAAAAGCTTTAAGTTAAATTTTTTAAAGTTGAAGCAATGGCTGTGAGGCACAAAGTTAAACATAAATCTTTAATCACCTGGCCTCAAACTTGCCAATCCTGGTGGAAGTGGTAGTCACATCCATGGCTTCCTGACCTCCACCCATAACCACCTGAAAACAAAAATAAAAAAACTGAAACTGGACACAGACAAAAAGAGGTGTAGTGCAGGATCCGGTCTTACGTGATCCATGATGGGAGAGATGGCAGCAGAATTGACTGGTCGCTCAGTCTTGAAGGTCTTGATATGGTTTAATGTAGTTGCGTCAAACAGCTGTAAAAACACACATTAGAATTCCTACAGACAAATTCTGAACATGGAAGAGAGAAAGTAATTAATACTCACCTTTGCCGCACAGTCTTTTGAGGCGGTGATGACCATTGTGAGGTCGGTGGATGTCTGGATGTCATTAATCTGTTTGGTGTGCTCCTTCACTGTCGTCAAAATGTCTCCAGACTACACGATAACACAAAGCAATAAGGTACGAGCGGCTTGCATTACTGTTATAGCACAGGGAAGAGGTGTAAGACACGGTGCAATTGGGTTTCTAAGATGATCACTGAGAAACAGGTTTCCAGTCTCTCCATAAACATTCCACAATGGTGGCCAAATTATAGAACACAGTTTACAAAATATTAGGAAAAGAACGTCTTATGTTGACACAAATGTGAAGCGCTCAGCCAATCAAAATTAAAGACTTATAACTACCAGGTTTATGATAATACAGAGTAAATTTAAGTGTGTGGGTCTGGATTGTTTCCCAACTTCAACCCTATGAGTGCAGCATAAGACTCCAGACAAGAACCTAATTATAAAAATCACTTGTCTTAATCCTGAAATATAAGCAGCGAACATGCTGGTCTAAGTCAGTGTATAAAAAAATGTAATAAAAGAAATAAAACCTGTGGTACAGATGAGATTACACACCTTGGAACTGAATTGGTTAATTTCTCCATTTTCATGACCGGCGATCACAAACTCTCCCAGCGGCCCCCACACCGCACTTGTGATCTTAGACTCACTGCAGGGCACTGACAGGTACGACTGGTTGTCCTCTGAGAGAGCAAACAAATATAAAGACCTCTAATGAAAACAGTGTTAGAAATTCCTTTCCCCAAATCACAATTAATCACTTTTACAAAACTCAATGCCCTTTTCAAGAAATTGCTGGTCACCAAATCCAGAAACATAAAATAAATTAATTTTGTGAGTACAACTGCATGATCAGCAAATCATTTTTATTTCTTTCCTTCTGTACTCAGCTACAGAACTATGTACTTAAACAGTAACAACATAATTAATTAGCTTTGTTGATAAAGTTTTGAAAAATTTAAGGTAAAAAATAATAAATAAAAAGCAAAAGATTAAGAATGTCAACATCGGTTTTAAACAATAGGGATGAGCCAGATACCCACTTCCTTCGAGTATTCAGTACAGATAAACCATTTTTTTTTACATGTTAAACAATATCCGTGCTCATGCTGAAGGAAAATTTCACGATCTATGATTGGCCAGTCACACAGAGTGCCTGCCTGCCCCTCTGGCTCTACAGCCAGAGCTGCTGTGCCTGCTTCACTCTTGACTCGCGCACACAGTAACTGATCTCATGTTGCTCTCTTTAATCAGTACTCCTTAGGTTTTTTTAGCTTGCCTCAGTTTTGGTTAGTATGAAAGTTACTTGGTGATCTTTTTGCGTAACATACGTGGTGCATTTGACAAGACAGAGCTGAAATCGGCTCGTGTCGCGTTGGTCACTTCCACAACTCCGGCCTTTTATTGTTTCTTTTTCTGCTTTCTTGGTGGCAAAAGCAAGTTGGAACATGGTGCTTACTTTCGTGATCAAAAATATTGAATTAAATCTCCAATATGAGGCTGTTCTGAAAATAGTTTTCAAATAAACAATACATACAGCAACTTCTAATCAATCTATATCCGCTTCAGTCTTGAAATAAATACAGCTTTAAGCCACGCCCACTTCATTTTGAACAATAACCCCACCCGCCCATTCCGAGTACAGATACAGATAGCACTGAACTTGCTCATCCCTATTAATCAACACTGTAAAAGTGGCCTTAACCATTCAGCGCTACATGAAGTGCACTAGATGTAATGAGAAAGCCAGTATGAAGTGAACCAGTGTATGGGGCACAGTGCGAGTCCGGATACAGCCCCGTTTTGAGAATCTGCCGCAATGCAAATTAAACAACAAACAGTGTGGCCTTTAACAAGTCAGCCCTTAAACAGGCAAAATAATGGTGGCTATTTTGAAAAAACTACAATATAAAACATGTTTCCAGTTATTTCACCTTTTTTAAGTACATAACTCCACGTGTTCATTCATTTGATACCTTCAGTGAGATCTAAATTGCCCTGTATAAGTGTGTGTGCCCAGTGATGGATTGGCGCCCAGCTCCTGAAACATTCTCCCCTGGATGGACATGGGGAACCCAAACGCAAACCTACTAGAGGAATGAGTGGAAAATAATGGATGGATGTTTTAAATTCCTTACTATATTAGTTTGTGTTCTTGAAGCAATCATTTCATTCAAAACCTAAAATAACGATGCATTAATAAAACTACTTAACCATTAGGAGCCTAAGAAAGTAAATTTGTAATATTAAATCTAAATGATACAGCAGGGAAAATAAAAGATCAAATTTTCTATTACAGTAAAAATGGTTTGTTTACCAATTTGCTGAGGGTCACGCAGATCAAAGAAGTTCAGGTAACACTGGTAGCCCATCTGTTTGTCAGTGGAAAACATGATAATGTTCCCGCTAAAGTCGAAGCCACATGTCCTCACAGCAGAATTGGTATCGAGAACCGCAAGCTGTTTACCTGAAAAGCAAGAAAATGCAGAAAGAAAGAAAAAAAGAACAACAAAACACAATCCGTTATGATTCTTCTGAGATTTGTTTCTCCTAACAATAACAAAAGGACAATGGCATGTAAGTGGAGCTTAAAAAACGACCCATCTTTTTTATTATTTTTATTATTGCATGTTGTGAATTGCTACCTACAGTAACTCTGAACAGAATTAAATAAATCAAACCTGCTATAAAACTACAAACAGGAGATACAGGATACTTTACTTACAGGATATAAATTATATTTAAAAAAAATTAAATGTGATGAATGAATCTGGATGCTGGAGCTTTTTATAAGCTAACTACTGTGACCTAACCAAACCATTATGAAACAAAAAAAACAAAACAAGTTTTGATTCTGTACTGTTTACTATAAAAGCAGTAAGGTACAAAATGTCACAGGAAAGAGGTGTTATTAGGCACGTGTACAGTTACACCTCTTTCCCATGATCTATTCCCAAAAATACACACTCTTGAGTGTCTTATTCTTTTATTAAATGCTTACAAAAAAAGATTGATTCATAAATGCGTTGCAAAACAAACACTGATCGCAGAGTAACAGGTTACCGGATTCTTCAACAATAAACGATTTATACAATAAACTACCTTGACTAGTGGCCAAATTACAGAACACACGTTTACAGAAAACGTGGGGAAAATAATATATTGTTTTTCATGCAGATGTGAATGTAAAGCGCTAAGAGTTTTGTATTATTGTCAATAATTTCACAGCTGGACAAACTTCAGATTTAAGGAGCAGAACTGCCCGTTTTATTTAACTCATTAAATCATAACAGAATTACTGACCTGTCTCACAGTCCCAGAGCCTACAGCTGTTATCAGCAGATCCAGTCAGCACATGTTTAGTGTCCCCTTTAAAGTCAGTTAAGGTTAAAACTGTTGTAAAATTCAAATTAGAGGCATGTGTACTGCAAGTGAGAACAAAAGCAGTTCAACATGAGAAGGATACAGTCCACATCCACACACCACACAGCTCCAGTGTGACCGTTGTATGTTCCAAGTCGTTCTCCATTGACGGAGTACCACACGTTAACAAACTGGGGAAAGAACAAACACACACATTTAAGTTACAAAAATATATAAAAATGAAGACCAAGGTCTTATTAAAATACAAGGTCTTATTTTGCAAGGTCGCCTCTTAACACTAAGGATCCAGGTTCAAATCCCAATGTAGGTGTAGTGTCCACGTTTCCCAGTGGGTTTCCTCTAACCGTCCAAAAATTGTAATTCAAGGTGAATTGGTGGCTCTAAAATTGTCCCTATAGAATGTGTATGTAGCGATAGATTGGTCCCCTGTCCTGAGGCGCATCAGCCCAGTGCACAAAAAAAAAAAATCGCCCCTGAATGGGCATGGGGATCCCCACAGGATAGAGTTTAAGATGAAGAACAGATAGATCAAAATAAACACAACTTGAAAAAGCTAAACATAAGACGACGTGCAGCAGATATACTCTACCTGATCTTTAGCCACGGAGAATAACAAATCTCCTTCTCTGTTGTATTTAATCTGAGTGATGGACCTTTCGTGGCCCTGCAGCAGGATGGGCTTCTGCAAACAAAACACACATTACGGGACACAGATCAATAACAATATTAATGAAACAAATATTTTATTGATGAACTTCTAATTTGTATTCTCGTCATAAAGCTGCAGCGATATTCGATGAACAATCGAACATATGTGATCTGCTTGTTGTCGACATATTAACTTCAGCAAAAACACGACTTAAAATCCCAAACTATAAAACATGAACACACAATGAACACACAATAAACACACTCTTGTAAGGCCTCGCCTTTATTTATCAGAGTTATAATTAACATCGGTCTGAACAACACTGTAAAAGTGGCCTGGGCCGAGTTCTAAATGCCATTCCGCGTTGCGTAAAATGCACTAGATCTATGACCTAAAGTTCGTTTCATATCAAGCCAGTGTAGGGAGCACTGTGCGGATCTCAATACGACCCCTTTTCGAAGACTAAGCTGTAAGTTGCGTTGTGTATTAAACAGTAAATGGTAGTGTTCCCTTTAACAAATCAGTCCTTTAAAAAGCTAAGTAAATATATTTCTACTCACCATCGTTTGTAAAATTGTTTGAAAGGACAATCGATGATATTTATCGTGTAAAAAAAGCTCCAAGAAGCTCAGTTCGCCATGCGTGGTATGAACACCGGGCGGAAACGGAAAAGGAATCTCCTACTTCCGCGGTTTCAAAACTAAAGTCAAATTTAACAACTTTGATGCATTAGAAATAAACCTGCAACGGTTTACGATCAAGATTACGCGTTTTATATTTATGTACAAATATTGACACACATAGCATAAAACTGTATTTAACAAAATTTAAATAGCTTCAGTGTTTACATTATAAAACAATTATTGTCTAGTTTTTATATTATAGTCATACATTCTTACAACCACCCCCCCCACTATTTATAATAAATTAAGCACAGTCCTAAAATGTTGTGATAAAACATTACAATTTTAATATAATAGTAAATACCATCATCATAAAGTACCCTTCGATTTATTTTTTTAATAGCCAGGAGTAAATATATCATGTTGTAGTTGCACAATCTTGACCACAGGATATCGCTAAAAAAAATAGACTTCATTTTAAATAGCCATTTTTAAAATTTAAGAATCAGTTTAATTCCAATGTTTTTTTTTTTTGAAAAAAAAAAAAAGATTCTTTATTTTCGAACAATTTGATTTACAAACTACGTAAATTAAACTGCGCGTGATTAAATAATAATCACAACTATAAATTTATACTACTTGATTAGAACGACGATCTACATAAACATTTCCAGCAGATGGCAGTATTTCGCATTATAATTTTAAAGTAAATGAATTTGTGTTTTTAGGTTATTAATGTTTAAAATGCTTTATTATAAAAAAAAAAATAACAAAAAGCTTAAAAATGAATACATTGCTGCTTATGCTTTGTTCCAATAAATTAGCCCCATACATTATATTAGAAGGACAAATAACTTATGGGTTTTGTTTTTAGAGATATACAACTTCTAAATAATTTTAACCATATGTTTTTATTGTCTCCTGATCTGCATGTTAAAACCAGAAGTAAACATCTTCCATTGTAGTTGCACAACCATGGCCACCAGATGTTGCTAAAAAGCTAAAACTTCATATTAGTCATAATCAACGTAAAGGAATTCCTTTGATATTAATCATTTACAAAAGTATTAAATAGCGCAAAGTTTAATGTGCAAACTGTGTAAATCAAAGAATAATTACAACTTTAACTTTATTTTACATTTAATAGATTTATTACAGAGCACTATAGAAGTTTCTATAGGAATTTAAAGGTTATTTTTTTATTTTGTTAATAGATATACCACCTCTGCAGATTTTTAAACCACATAATTACAAATATCACTGTCACTATATTAACATATTATTAATATAAATACTGCAGGAGATTAATGGAAAGTATTATGTCAATCATCATAATAAAGAGTAAGGATAGAACGACGGACGATTTGCATGTTTATTCAGTGCAGTTACAGTCTGATAAAGTAAACTCTGCTGGTAATAAGAACTGAACAGTCTGCAAAGTGCCCTTAGAGAAAAAAAAGATAACAAATTCAGACTCTATGGAAGATCTTATGTGTTTTTTAATTTGCAAATGGTTACAGGATGTGGAAAAAAAATACATTTAACAAAGTCTTTGGTACCATTAAAATCAATGTGCAGTGTTACCAGACCGTAAAATTATGCGTGTTGTTACTGGTCGAAAGAATAACAATAATAATAATAATAATGAGTCTGTGGGAATAAAGTCATGTTGGTAAGAAAGCTGTCAAGATTTGAAAACGTGCAGAAAATTCATATAAAAAAAGAATTTGAAGTGAAAATGTTAGAACCGAAGCCACAAGGTTAGAATAACGTACATTCATGTTTAGGCAGGTTAGACCTTTTGTTAGAGCTCTAAGCAGAGATGATCAGCAATAGATTTGCATAGTTGTCCATTCTAGAAACTTTTTTTACTCAACCACCTCATTCAGCAAACCTGTTCAGGTTAGTGGATGTGACTATTTTACAAAAATAACACAGTACATTAGTAATAACGGCCCATTCTGAGGAAACGTGTTTAAATAATAAGTTTATAATGAAAGAGTGAAAAAGAACTGAGCTGATCTCAAACTACATTTCCTTCTAGACCAGAGCTGCTGGAGTTTAGTCCTGGTCCCCATCCAGTGCATCCAGGTTTGTTCCCTTTAGGAGGAACAGGACCACTGAATAAAACTCTTCTCAGGATCCCAGCAGTGAACCCTGGTCTCTGAAAGATCAGCATCTGTAATTATAGCTCTCTGAAAACAGAAGCCTATATAAGATTAAACACAGCAGCAGATCTCATGTAGCCTCCCCCCCCACCACCCGGTTATCTTAAGCCTTTGGTCCCTACAATGGAGATCAGACTGGGGATTAAATATCCCAAACATGAAACATGGAAGAACTGGACTGTAGTCCAAGTTCACCTTTTTAAATAATTAACTATGAGAATTACAAACTATAAAAGGAAGCAGATTTTTTGAAGTGGAATGTTTTTTAGAGTGTAACCTCAACAAACTTAAGCTCAGCATTATTTAGTTCCAACACAAACATATTAATCAAAAAGACTCTAAAGTAAATGGGCAAAACGATATGACGTACTACAAGACGACAAGTTGTGAAAGTTTCTCGCTCCTGGATCTCCACCCAGTGCTGCTATTGTGATTCAGACTTCACATAGTGTGATCTCAAAGATTAGAGATGATCACCAAGAAATTAAGGGAATAATCTATGATCAGTGACACCAGTCACTAAAAAACAAAGATTTTTTTTTCATAAGGCACATCTACTGACTTAATAAAAGGATGCACTCTGGAATCGGGAAGTGGAAGCCTCAGATACACAACTGTTCACGTAAACACTGCATTTTAAAAATATGGTGCAGCTGGAAACATCCATCCTGCAGCACTAAGAATATACAGCACGTATTGGCGTCATTCTGGTTGTGTATCCTCAGGACCTGCTTCTACAAGGGTCAATAAAACCCATGTGAGAATCATGGATGAAGTGGAAACAGAACAATTTGGCGCAAGACTTTCAAAACTACTTTAGTCTTATAGCATCGGAGCACAACTGAACGAGGAGACGTCCTGACTGATCAACCAGCTCGAGGGAGAAGAAAAGGTAGACCAATTCAGTGGTTCATCTGGGATCAGATCTAGATCAGTGGTGGTACTAGCTGGTGGGGGGGTGCACTGTGACTCCTTGAAACTTATTAAAATTTGAAGATAGTTTATTGATAAATAAAATTAAAAAAGAATGAGAAAAACTTTAGTAATGTAAATAAAATTATACAAGGTGGCCCCAAAAAAAGCAGCCTACGTGAGGCGTCTGAACATATGAGGCAGGCTGCTTTTTTGTTCAGAAATCTGATCACATGCTGCAAATGTTTCAAGAAAATCGTTTTGAGATCAATAAGAAGCTTGAACTCATCAGATATATAAGCGTAATCAACTATTTTAATACCACTGATCTGGATTCTGTAGTAACATGGGTCGAATGGTCATGCCTCACTCAGAAAAGCCAAAGAAAATAAGGTAAAAGCACGGCACCTCAAAGGCACGATCTTCCCTGACATGATGGAAAACCCCGAATGTGAAGGATCCACGGCGGGTTGGGGGGAGGGGGGGTTGTGATAATGGTGAGGTTGTGAGGTTTATTCCTGAGCTAAACCTTCCTCCCTCTGCGACACCATCTCTTGTGAATCACTGCACTGACACATGGGTGGAGTCTCTGGCTCAGTGCTGTTTGGGGGGGCGGGGCTATTCTCTGTTGAATCAGAGCTCTGTTGAAGAGACTCTGCTTCAGCTTCTGAGCCCTGTCTGTCCGCAAGGCTGCTGAGGTCCTGGACTTTCTTGCTCAGCTCATTGCGTTCATTCTGCAGGGCTCGGCACAGTTTTTCCAGCCTCTGGACCTTCAACTGCAAACTTTCAAGCTCTTTATCTCGCAAGGTTTTCTGCAACAGAGTCATGAGATGAGCATCAGACCCGATGATAGGCTTTTTAATCCTGATTATGTAATGCAGCAATTATCAACTAGTGTGTTGCGACCGAAAAGTGTGTCATAAGCATGTTCAGGTTCACGTGTTTATATTAAAAAAATTAAATATAAAATAATAAATGCATATCCGATTTTGTACATGAAAAAAAAAATAAGAGACACACCAGTCATGTGCAGCATTCTCATTGTCTTGGTAATCACCATTGGTTTAAAAAGATTCTCTTTAAATTTGTCATGATTTTTAGAGGCAAGATGGCATAACACGTACAGTATTTGTTGATTTTTGTTCATTAAGGACAAGTTTTTTTTTTTTAGTTTTTTTGCATGTGTATGTATGTTTAAATGTGTTCTTGAAGGCTATTTTTCAAAAATAATTTGTTTAGTTTGTATTCTATAAAACGACCTTAAAAAGGGTCCTGGGCTGAGACCAGTTGAAAACTGTATTTGAATTCTATTGGCACAACACTTTAAAATTGGTGTTTAAGTTGGATCTTGTGGTATATCCTCATAATTATACAGGGACAATTCGTATCATATTGCTGAGCTGTACAGCAGAATGTAAGGTTGAAGAATAAAAAAATCTTCAGTGAATGTTGGTTTTTGGGAACCTTCTTATTGGATAAGTCTAATAAATTCTGACCTTAAAGAGAACTTAACAGTTAAACCTTAAAATAACCATATACTGTTAGCAGTTACGTAAAATGACCGTAAAATCATTTAGATGCATTTGTCGTAAAGCTGCCAATACCACCCCGAACATTAAATACCTCCTCGGCCATCTCCAGAAGGGCTTTATTGCTGCTCTCCCACCGGGATCGGTACATCGTTGTCTCCTTCTCCAGCTTCTTAATCTTTTTTGTCATCTACAGGACACAGACATAGTATTAATAAGCATTCTCAAAAGATTCCTGATTAAATCATGACAGTAAACAAGTTAAGGAGAAGGAAGTCCATAACTGCTTATTATATTTTTATAATTCTTCCCTCGTTTACATCATGCTATAAGGCGAGATACATTCACCACATCTCTAACACGCAATGCCTTTTCATCACTCTATGTACTTGGATTTGGCTACTGCACCAAATATTAACATTGATTTTCATATATGTTCAAGTACTTATTTGCAGCCGAATTATTTTTATAAATAAATTAATTAATTTTAAAACTCATACATTTTTCATCAAACAGCGATTTCCGGATTTTTGTTTTTAGATTATGTCTCTCACAGTGGACATGCACCTAAGATGAAAATTTCATGATTTCCATGATTTCTAAGTGGGCGAACTTGCAAAGTCGCAGAGTGTTCAAATACTTTCCTCACTGTAGTTTTGCTAGAGCTGAAGTCACAATCCAACTTAAAAACATTGCAATTATTTTAGTTTTTAAATCCTCAGACTGCATTCACAGATTGAATTGCGGCTGAGAGATAAGTCACAAACAAATAAAACAACAATGAAGAAAGTGTCAGGGACTAACTCAGATTTGATTACCTTCTCCATCTCTTGCTTGAAGGTGGTGAAGACCTCGTTGCTTTTGGAAAGCGTGTTCTGAAACTCTTCAAACTTCTCTGTGTACAATGACAACTACAAAAAAAATAAATTATGATGCTTGTTTTCTGCTTTATTC
>JAOUQT010310892.1:0-15027 GCA_025769995.1 Xyliphius kryptos | reverse complement strand
ATAAAAAAAAAAGGGGGGGGGGGGGTTGAATACTTTCACACGGCACTGTACAAATAAAAATGTCAGTAGTGAAGATGTGTTAAATTATTTAAGCAGTTAGTTATAGAGCATACAGGAGGTCATTCAAGGGACAAATAAAATACTTTGTTCATTTATTCATCTTTTGCTTAATCCTTTAAGAGGGTCGTGAGGGTTTCCCCAAGCCCATCGACGGGAGAATGGCTTGGGCGCAGGGCAAATATACCCAGGACAGGAAATCGATCGCTGCAAATAAAACACTTGATTTATTCAATAATTTAATGTTATGTAACCTGATCATTTTTTTGGAGAGAATTATTTCAAATGTTCTTTTACTGACTAAGTCATGCACGTCATGAAATCTTTAGTAATTTGCGGCAATTTATTTAAATGTTATACATGTTTGGTTGGTTTGTCGGCTAGGATGTGAACATGTGTACTTTATTTTTTTTTTTCATAAAAACTGTTAGAAATACATTTATCCTATTCATTTTTAATACATTAATAAAACACTGAAAGAACATGTTCAGCTTTCTTTTAAATGTTTATATTTTCTTGAATTTGGCCAAAACTTATCATTTCTGGGCTGCACTATTGGATATAATCAATAAACTAAATTTTAACTCAGATAATGGACATAGTTACTTTGTCTTATTATTTAGAATGAAGTTCTCACCTTTATCTTCAAAACCAGGCGGTTGAGAGAAGGACAAGGCTCTGTCCAAATTACGAGAACGTGGTTGAGAACTTGAGTAGAAAACACTAGAATGTCTTCTGGTAAAGTTTTTGAGTCTGGGACTTCTTCTTACATCTATTTAACAGATTAAAAAAAAAAAGATAAATTACACAAATTGACAGTGAATTCAACTTTAAAATATTTCTCATGGAAAAAAAAAATCACTGACCAACAGCTTTGACCGGCGATTCCTCCACAATAATCTTATCACATTCAGCGGATCTCCTAAACATGGAAAAATAAGAAAAACCCATCACATGTTATTCTGCATGTGAATGATTAAGGGGAATAGAAACTCACCTGCCACTTCTTTGTTTATGCAGTAGACGATTTGATACTTGTTTATGCAGCGGTGTCTCTGATACATTTCTTGTTAGCAGAGATCGTCCACCTACAACCGAAAAAAAATCTGCAATTTTATCTGCAAGCCGATTATTATAAATTAAAAAAAGGAGAACTTTATTACCATCTTCCATTTGTGACCGCTTTCGTTTCTTTATTCCTTCCACATCTGAAACAGACTGACTTCGAGGCATTTTTACTTTTTTTGAAGGGGTCGTGATCTCTTGATTAAAGAGATTCCTTCTTACCTTTGTTACTTCTGTCCAAAAAAAAAAAAAAAAACCCAGAACATTTCAGGATGGTGAATAATATTAGCAAGTTCAGAGCAATTACGGAATTGATTTTGTATGACTTGCCTTGAACCGGCTTTTCACTGCTTGCCACACTTTTCTTTTCTACAGAAATGCACTTTGGTTTAGTCTATACAGGAAAATAAAACAATTAGAAATTGCCTGAAATTTAGGTGCCCATTATGAGCTTTAATGCTGATTTAACATTCAAGTCTTAACACCAATTACACAAATAATCCAAAACAAGTATTACCTGTCTTGTGGTTTTTCTTGTTATCTCAATTTGCCTCTGTGATGCTTCGGTCATGCTTTTATGACGTGTTAGTAAATTGCTTCTAAAAAACAAATAATACCATTGTTCAGCATAACCAATGTGCACAAGCAATTTAACATTATTATCCTTTGCAATAATCAAAGTAATAATAATACACACCTCCTCTTTTTAACTGAGCGACTGCGTAACTCGTGTAATTGCTCACCGGCATCAGAAAGCAGGCTCTGGGTGTTGGAAAGAGGTGGGGAATTTACTGAATCGCTTGCTTTTGTCATTGAATCATCACTGAAAAAGTCGGCTGGCAACACAGCAATTAGAACCTCAGGCAGCTGAGTGCCAAGACTGTGGTAGATGTCTGCCAGAATTTTAGGAATTCTATTCAAGTACCTAAAGCAGGGAGGTGGCATTAGCATAACCATTTCAACATAAGTTTTTTTTTGTACCAGAACATACATTTATTGTTATTACACTGAAATACTTACAAAGGCAGAACCTCCTCAAGCATGAACTTGGACAGATACACAGGATCGTTAGTCAAAGATATTATACGTAGCATTCCAGCCACCTGCATTGAACAACAAACAATGTAACTGCTGCTGTTTTTTTCTGGTTACTTCGTTTCAAGTACAGTAAAACGCAAATAACTGCAGCTTCATTAAACGTACCTCCTCCACCATCTCATCCACGTGATCTTGATCTGAAGACGTCTCTTTGCAAATTTCAAGTCTGAGTACAACCTGTAACTGACACCTTAACAAAAAGAGAAAAAAAAGATTGTTTTTGTGCTGATGAAGGTATACTAAAAACAAGTACTTGAATCGAAGCCTGCTAAAAAAAGGTTCCACTTGAGATTGACTTATGGGTTGTAATTAGTTGTATTTTTTTAATTTTGGCTTTATTGTAGGTAAAAAAAAAATGTCTTTACTTAGGTGTTGTTTATCTGAGGTTTTTAAAACCTTCAAGGACAAGATTTTTATTGTTATGTCCTGATAAGTAAAGTAACTGAAATTTATTGGTGTGTAGTTTTTATGTTACTGCATATAGTAATTTTATGACAAAGAGGAATACATACTCCTTCACTTTATGTTCCGTTTCTGGACTGTTCGCATACTGCTGACGAATAAACTGTGATGTTCTGAAGAGACTCTCCTTAATTAAAGCTGAGAATAAAATCTGTTTAAAAAAATGCAAATATAGTTAGTTGTAATTTTGGATGCTTCCACACCTATATTCTAAAACTAATCAAATTTAAGCTTCATGACTAATTGAGGTTACAAACTGACACATTCTTCGAAGCATAAAAGGTTTGTTCTCATTTCTCAATGCAATAACTTTATCTTCTAAAGACTCCACACATTAGGATTAAAAATACAGCATAATACAAAAAGAATAGGATTAAAAACACATTTTTGTAAACACAATCACTATTTACAAAGCAGCTATTTATGTCAATTTAGTCAACACCATGTTCGGTGGTGTTGGGTCTCCTGCTCACCTCTGAATCATTTCTGCTGCTGATGAAGTTTTTTACAGTGGAAATCAGATCATGCACCTGAACACTGAGAGATGTACATTTGTCCTCAACAGCCTGCTGGTACCTCAGTTTTAAATGGGAAAGCAGTTCCTCTTCACTTTTAAAGTCTGTAGTTCAAAAATTCATTACACACACACAGAATTTTAAATCCAGATCTCAAATAAAATGAGATCTCTAATATTAGACTAATATTAAATGAAAATGACTGAAAAAGAGAATTGTTGATGTATAAACTTAAATGCATGTACAGTAAAAAAAAACATTTCTATGCAGTAAAAAGTTTATAATGTTAGATGGAACATCTGAAGATAGTACTATGTATTAGTTACAGCTAGCACACCAACTTAGCATCTATTTATTTTTGCAGAATTAAATAGTCTACCCATTTCAATCTGTGCTTTTCCATGCATTTCATTTCAATAGGCTACACCATATTGAGAAATCTTGAACTGACACACTAAGGCTAAGTTCACATAACATGGCAGCAGTTTCTGTTAGCTAGATCTACACCCGTATTATTCAAAGGAAAATGATTATTTTAGCAGGATGAAACAGGTACATGTAACACTCACACATAGAATCCGCTTTGCTTCTTTCACCGGGGCGTCGCTTGCTGCGTTGCGCACTTTCTTTGTTACAGGATTCTGTTTCAGTCAGATTTTTTTGCTCTTTCACATTAAAACGAGCCACATTCAGCATCTGGAGTGAGCGACTCATGGTTTTCATCTTCTGTCTAACAGGAGTACGCTGAGTTCCTCCTACAGACCACAGTAATACTGGTAATTGTACAAGGCTATGTACTGTACATACATTGTGGGAAATAAATGTTTTAGTAAGACAGAAAGAAACTCATAATAGAGATAAACAAACTTTTTTTGCTTTTTGAAGAGGAAGCATTTCTGTTGTGCTGATAAAGCTCCACCAAGCTGTTGGTCAGTTCCAGAGCTGCAGCTTCTTCATCGTCTTCTTCCTCAGGAACAGCATGCAGGAGCCTTGATTAACAAATTAAAAGAAAACAAGATAAATGTATTAATAAAAAAAATCAAGATTCATTAGTAAATTTACTAGTATGAAATTAGAAGTTATCTATCCCTCTATAATACTGAACTGAAATACAGAAACATTTTTTAATTCCGTCATTTATAAACAACTACTAGCTCTATTTCCTAAAAGGCTACAACACTTTGTAAAAATGCAATAAGAATTAAAATGTGGAATTAATTAATTTAGTAAAACCCTTGTCAAATAAAAATAACGTTTTGATCCACTTTTTAAACATAAACAAATGAAGAATTTTAGGACTGCAACACACTTAATTCATGTTTACCACTTGGACATGTCACTTTTCTGTAAATTATATTTTCTTTAAATTCTGTAAAAAAAAATATGTTTATTTCGCTTATTTTTGCATAAAACACTTAATATGCGCTCTAGTTTTGTGCAGAGGTTTTGGAAAATGAGGCATTGTTCTGCTAAAATAAGACTTGACAAAAGTACCAACATTGTATTGGAACTGACTAAAGATTCAGCTTACAAAGACTACGGTGGAATGCTCTTTACAGTCATTTCTTGATGACTCCATCTGAATACTAATTGTGGACACTCCAAAACAGTATTACTAGACTATTTAGTTTTATTTTGCCTCTGTCCAAATTTGTCACATTATATTGTTACATTGGTGCAAAAAAGTATTTAGCCAGCCACAGCAACTTCTCCCAATTAAAAAAATCACAGGTACACTTCAAACTTCTTTGTCTCTTATAGTTGAAGTACACTTATGAATAAAACAACAGGCCTCTCTTGTCTTTCTAAGTAGGGTAATTTGCATAATCAGTGGCTGACTAAATACTTTTTGGCACCATTTTATAAGCAAAATACAAAAATGTGATGGGTAAAAAAATTATAGCGACATAAGTTTGAAAAAAAGATAACATATTTTGAAAGTTTTTTTAGGAGGTAAAAGAAATTCAACGGAGAGAACATGCAAACTCCATTAAGCTACTTCATTTAGGTAGCGCTCAGCACTAGCTGGCGTTCCGAAGTTACAATCCAATAATGATAACGTAGACTTGTGTTTATGTCCGTTATTAATCTGTAGATGTGTAAAACAGCCATGAATCAGAGAGAGCGCAGATTCCAGTTTAAATGAGAGCATTGTAACAGCACATTATGTCTGTTATTGCCAGATTATGTACCTTATATGAGGTTCTTATTTTTACTTATGTCGCTAAAATTTAGCTTTTTTTTTTTTTTTTACCCATGTCCCTTTAAGGTCTTCTTAAAAAGTAATACAATTAGATTGTCACTGATTTCCTTCTGTACTGTTAACAGTCAAGCACTTTCACAAAAAGCTGTTTTATGCTTTGATTGGATTTTAAGAAAGAGACCTAACTTTTCGGGAAATAACAATTGTGACCAAATAATTGGCAGAAAATGAACTGACTAATAAACAGTAGCTACAGCCACAATGAAAAGCATTACCTCATTGATTCCATCAAATGGCAACTGATTCCTGATTGGTCAGAGAGGGGAAACCAGGCCTCTGTGATTTGTGTTGTAGCATCAGTGCACTGCTGGACCTCTCTATTTACCCAGTCTGCAATTCCACAGTCATTTACCTCTCCTAAAATAAACAAACTCATATAAAATGCAGCCTGAACAAGTTGTTTAATGAAAAATATTTTAAAATACATACATTGCAAATCATTACAAAATGTAAAAACATTGTCAAACCTGAACTATTGTCCTCTTGTATGATTGCGCGAAGGACACTGTTAACGATATCAGGAAGTTCTGCAGAGTCCAGCATATCTGAGCCTTCTGAGGGAATTAGTTTTGTGTTCAACAACTCCATACTTTGAGCTCTCAGGGGCTGGAGAAGTGTCAGAAGAGCGATGCTGGAGGAAGACAGAGTCAGAACACCAGTGTGGACCAGACCGCCGTCATTTATCTCTGCTAGCTGTGTAAACACAAACAGCAAGAGGTTACAAACTATAAGGCCACTGTAAGGTGTTTTTATTTCCATTCAATCTGCCCTAATCTAACAATTTTATAACACTCTTAACTCTTTGCTTATTTGATTTACACACACTATATCAGTCAGACTTCACCAATATGTAAACCATGAATGCACTTTATAATGCACTTTTTCAAAAAGCAACATGTTGCTTTAATGTAGCGCTTGCTTTTATTTGAAGGTAAAAAGTTAAAAGTTTCATAAATAATTCTTTAGGTTTAACAATTAAAACAATTTTAATTGTTAAACTATATTGAACAATACTTGTAATTCTTCTTGTCTTTCAGATTTTGAGGCAAAAAATGCTGATAGAACTACTAGGCCAATTCCATATACAGGATAAGGCACAAATTCATAACACAGGTAAAAAATTATGACCAACTGCACATTAGTCTGGCGAAATTTCCTTCAACTGGACCCTATAGAATTTCCCTGACTAAATACTCCTGAAATAAACAGACAGTTTTACCATGACAGATGCATTAAGGGAGATTTCCTTCAAAAGTTTCAGGAACGCCTCATCATTCTGTTCTGATTCAGGTTGACGAAGAAGCCAGGATTCAGTGGCGTACTGCCCGAGAGCGCGGGTGTCCACATCGTGCAGCACACCTTTCAGAATTACCTCCACAGAATCACATGGCCACCTTTGTTTGCACGATACAGGAACCAGTGAAACACCAGTCTTTTTCATCTCACCTGAGTACCACAGAGAAGCAGTGTGAAGTTTAAGGTAATACACAGCAGCCCTATTTTGGTTTAAAAGTAAAAAAAATAAAAATAAAGCTTTATTACATGCATCCCAGCAAAGTGTTCCTTTAAAAGATGGAAAGGCACACTTGTATGCCTTTCCAGAAGTCAGAAAGCAAGCAGTACTTGAGCCGACTGGAAAACTTAGTCCACCGTAACCACCCATCATTTTCAAGCTGGGATGCTCGTGATGGACAAGATGCGTAACCATAAAAATCACTATTCCAGCAATCACCTGTAGTGCCTCCTTTATGGTTTGTAACCCAAAGTAGTCATCAACCTCATTGTTAACCTGCTAAGTGTGCAGTAAGGTACAGAATTAAAGAAAATTAGTCATATAAATAAGAATTAAACTGTCAGTTATTGTGTACCTCTAAAACTCACCTTAAAAGAACTACAATCTGCCCAATGAAGATCAACCTTCTGCTGAAGCAGCAAATCTATTAAATACCTCGGTAAAACAAGTTCAAGTAAATCCCTGTGAATTCCTCCATCACTGATGGGCCGAGAGAAATACTCTGTCAGTTCCTTTTTGGAATGTGGACATTCAGAGAGCACAAATAAGACATTTTTCCCACGAGCCCAATAGTCTTCATCAGTCAGTGAAACATCTGCAGTTCCTCTTGTGGATCTTCTAGGCCGTAATGCAAGCTTTGTTGGAGATGTAATGTCTGGTCTGTCCCACTGGAAGTCAAGAAGAATCTCCTTCAAGGTGTTGTGCACACAGCTGGCCGGACTGGGCTGATGTCTGTACTGCTTTTTAAAAGATTTACCATTGTCGCCAATTTTTAAAAACAATTCCACTTCAAACTCATTGAAACTTTTATCCTGGAGTTCCTTGAAATCTGCACCTCTTGTGATGAGACTTGCACTTTTCACAGATCTGGAATGAAAAAACCTGTAACCCCATCTCACTTTCTCAAATCCATACTTGGTGCCCAGAGAGAGCAAAACTCCCAAGATCCAGTGCTTGAGGAGTTTCTGATGATCTGAGTTGTCATTAGACTGATTATCCACATCGATGGCGAACACTACATTATGAGAGGCCATAACTTCCTTGTAGTTCAAACATTAGGACTAAATGTAAACAACTGGACGCGCCACGCTCCATACAACCCTACATAAAACCAATTTACTAATTAAAAAGATGCCTGACTTCATTAAAACAATACTTAATACTCACATAACTACTGAGTGTAACCGCATAGTTAGCATTACGTTCACATGTAGCAGCCAACATGAATAATTACACGAGCGCTTTATAAGTTACGTATAAGATTTACGTTTTGCAAACTATCAGGCTAAAAAATCCGTTACAGATCATTTACGTTCGCGAGCAAATTTCGATAAAACTCAACCCTAAACACATATAAAGTTACTACAAAGTCGAATCGCCATTTTCCTTCAGCGTTTAACCAGAGCTCAAACGGTTGGCGCTTGAGCGTCCGCTGTACAAACGCGCCTCCTGATTGGCTGACAGGACAAACCATAACATGACGTCACTAAGATTACCGCCTGTGACAGGTTTTTAAAAACGTCAGTTAAACCGGAGCTTTTTAAATACACGTTTGAAAGAGTAATAGTTTAATGCAATTTTCCAAAACGTAACTACACTTACACCTCAAACACAGATAAAGGATTAAATAAAAAAGACTTTTAATTATACATATTAACTAAATAATTAATTTTAACATATTATTAATATATTATACTTGTAAACTGGAAACCAACTATATGCTTCCACAGCATGCATACTGCATACTATGTGTAAAATACATAAACACAGTTTGTTCTACCCACTACCCCAACTATAGCTTCAACTGCAAACCATCAATAGAACTTACAAAAGTAAAAGTATTACAGATGTGTTTATTTAAATGTATTAGGTTAAATGTATCGGGTTCAAATCCTAATCTAGGTGACGTTTTCATGTTCTCCCGTGTCCACATGGGTTTTCATGGGTATAGTTTGTGGGTGTGAATGTGTGAGTGTACCCAGCGATGGATTGGCGCCCAGTTCTGGGTGTATCTGCCCCAAGATGTTCTCCCCAAGATGGGCATAGGGAACCCCACAGCGACCCTAGTAGAAGAATAAGCAGAATAACTTACATTTATTGTAGAACTACAAAGTCCAACTTTATGGTAAGTGGAAGTGATCTGTACAATTAGTGGAGGAAAAAGAAAACGTGTCAAAATTTTTAATTATTATTATTCCTAGACAAAAGAACAATAATTATGGGGTCAGTGGCAAACAGGTCTGGCTCACAATCTCTGTTTATTTCTATTTCATCCTAAACATGTTTAATAACGTCACGTTCTGCCCAATGGCTTCCTTGCTTTGCGCACATTGACACTGTTAAATAAGATTAAAAATTGGCCCTTCCACAAACTGTTTTTCTCAAAATTGGAAACTATAGTTGTCTAAAATGCATGACCACCTACTTTATTTTGTTCACCTGTAGCAAAAGGACTGGACAAATGCTGATTTCAACGATCATGAGGTGCATTGCAATATTTTTGTCTATAAAATAAGCGTTTATTCTTAAAATGAGCAGAACTGATTCATTCATTTATTACATTTCACTTAATCCTCCACTAGGGTCATGGTGGGGTTTCCCTTGCCCATCCAGGAGAGAATGTCTCGGGCACTGGGCACGCACTCACACAGCCACACACACAAACTATATGGGGCAATTTAGAGCATTCAATTTACCTTAAATCCATGTTTTTGGACTGTGGAAGGAAACCGGAGAACCCGGACGAAACCCACGCGAACATGGGGAAAACACCAATACTCCACTCAGATTGAGATTCAAACCAGAAATCCCCAGCGCTGAGAGGCGAGCATGCTAACCACTAAGCCACCGTGCCACACGAGCTGAACTGAAGTTCAGGAAAATCAAAACAAACCTACAACATTGAAAGTGATCTGTTCAGTGTTTGCTTTCCCAATCACCAGTGTAGGATTTATTATTTTAATCTGAGCTGCTTATAAAGTTTCACATAACTGTTTATCTGACAGAGAGAGTGATTCTGATGAGAACTGAACAGCAAGTCATTTTTGATCTTCGGTTTTTACCCAACATGGTAATGTTTTTGCAGCTGTTGTTTTAAAACATGAAGTAAAATTTGTTCCAGTGGCAGCAAAGCAATGCAGTTACACACATTTCAGATTTAGCCATATTTGCAAGTTTGAATAAGTAATCTAAATTAGCACAGTCTGACTGGTTTAGGCTCTGCAGTATTTGGGGTTTTATGAGAGTAAAAATGTGCCAAAGAGCTGTTAAATGTTGTGACAGGAATGAAAATGTTACTAAACTGTTTGAAGCCTTATCTATGTTAAAATTATTTCAATAAGTTTCAAATTAGTATTTGTGTGTGTGTGTGTGTGTGTGTGTGTGTGTGTGTGTGTGTGTTTGTGTTGTATTTTAATATTCTCTTAACACTGATTGTTAACTGTTGATGTTTATCTTCATCATGACAGCTGCTGGTTTAAATAAAGTATTACCAAATCCTAAATATCATTTAACTCTATTACAGATACATAATAGTGTTATGGACATTTATGGATGTAAAAAAAGTTGAACATTTAATACATAGAAACATAGACTTGCTTAAGAGTCTTTATGGAATGTTGACCTATTTGTGATAGAACTTGTTGTTCAAGTTCATTTATGTGCTTATTTTCTAAAATATCTATCCCAGTTATGGTCTTGGCATGCTGGGGGTTGGTTGGCATAAAAGTGCCCTTTTCCAAGTCTCAGATCGATCACAAGCCAAACATACACATTCTCACCCTGATTTAAAGGTCTTTGGTTGGTGAAAAAAATTGGAGGAACAGATTGTCTAAGCAGAGGGGGAAATATGCAAACTCCACAAAGAAACCTGCATATCTAGGAATTCAACCCATGATCTATATTATATCCCATGATCTATTATTATCTTTTATCCATTCTGTTGCAGCATTAAGTAAAAGATTACACGTGCTTACATTTGCATGATTAAAGATATATTTAGTGCACAAAGCTGTCAAACAGGAACCCTAAATCCTGTTAGCTCTTCAATTGAATTAAAAAAATCCAGCGAAAATTTAAATATTACAGTCTTAGGCCATTTATAAATTTGAATCCTAAACATTTCTACATGCACTTCAAAAAAACAGTGTTGGGAATGTTGGCATGTTTAATATAATTCTCATAAAAGTAAACAGTCAATGGTCATTTTTACATGTTCATTTTAATAATTTTTAAAGCATTTTATGAGCAGACTTTACTCAGCATTTGACATTTGAGAACAATATTAAAAAAAAAAAATGACATTAAAACCCTTTTATAACCTGCAAGAAGCTTACTATATATGACATTTCACACATATTATGGTTTGGTGCCTAAACATTTTGTGTTTAGGTTTACTATATAGTTTCTGTACCTTGTTGAAAACCATCCAATCAGAGGACGGTATATAATCAGTAATCAATCCTTTTCATAAAATTACCTATGCACATTGTGGAACAGCATTGCAAATTGGTGCAGAACACAATATTTTTGTGGTAATATTTTTTTTTTTACCATGAACAAAGTTAGATACACTCTATGTACATCAGAAAATAATAATTAGTAAATGCATTACTTAGATATACACACACACATTATATATATATATATATATATATATTTACAACAGCGTTTGTTCTATTTATTTATTTGAATTTTATTTATACAAGTCAATCGCGAAATTAAATTTGGATGTAATTTTAGTGTATTTTGCTAATATAGGGTCATGATTTGGCAAACATGAGGTTCTTACCTTAAGAAAAAAAGAACACTTCAGGTTAGCACTGTAGCAACCGAACATATTTTGGTGGCCTTTTATAAATATATTTCTGTTTAAACATCAATTGTAATCAAATGCCAGTTTGAAACATTTGTTTTAGATAAAACAGATACCATGTGGTTTAGGACTCCAGCACCTTTCAGCTAGATTGCAGAGGGGTATCATACGGTCTGTTCAAAACAGAGACTAAATGCAGAAATCGATTTATTATCTCAATTATATTTATTAAAGAAGCTATACATCTCCTAAATAATTCATCTAAACTAAGTACAGGTAAAATGAGTAGCCAAGTATACCACACAACATGAGTAAAGAGCATATTTACATTTATTTATATTTAATAAAATAGTTATGAAATCAGTTTATAACAAAAGTAAGCAAAGTACAAAGACATGTTTTCTCCTTCTAAATCTTACAGTGATACAAAATTAATATCTACTTTAATTAGCTCATTAATAAAATAAACTTCTTTACAAACAAAATGTTTTTGAAAGTTTCAATAATGCATTCTGGGCCATAATTACATATTTTAGAGTATTCAAGTGATTCTGGCTAAGTAAATGCAGAAATCTGTGCTGCTATTCTTACAAAGGAGCATTTAGGAATAATATGTTCTGTAAATAAGCCAGGATTTTAAATCTCAATAGGATTACCGCTGGTCTGAAATCTTACAATGAAATTATTGTAGGATTATTTTATAAAATGTTATGAAAAAAGAAAAAAACCAAGTATTTCAGTTTTCCACCGCAGGATTTGTTAAAGTAGCTGCAGTAAATCTTTTTCACTCCCTGCCTCTCCCAGCTCATTGTGCTGAGTCTGAGTCACTGGAGTCCAGACTGGTTTGTGTTGGATTACTGGTTCTGCCACTCTGTGTGCGTCCTGCGTTCTGTAACGCCTGTGTGCTTCTCCTCAAACTCTCCAGAGACTGCAGAAAGGAGCGTCTGGCTCTTTCCTCCTCATGGGCTGAAGCTCCTTCCTCCTCCACCTCTGCAATTTCTGCAAAAGTTACAGGCTGGGTTTTGAAGCGAGCCTCCCGTGGTCGTTTGGGGCGGCTGCGACCCCGAGCTGGTCCTTTAGGTACTGGAAGCTGCTGTGGAAACTCCTCCATGGCAGAAGCCAGCAAGTGCGGAGGAATAAGTGAGAAAGGGACGCTGTCTGTGGGCCGAGCAGCCATGTCCCGGGAGGAGAACCGCCGAGAGCTGCTTTCCTCAGCTGCAGGTGCTGCTTCTCCTTCTCGCCCGCTTTCGCTTTTTAAAGAAGATTCCAGAGCGAAAATGTTCTCTTCCTGTTGGGTCCGTTTAAAAAGGTTCAAGTTCAAAAAGTAGAAAAATGGAACTGGCTTCCAAATACGAAACAAATCCCCCAGTTTTGTGATATTAGTTTTTCAGGGTTGAAGTTTGGCAGCAGAGGTTCTGAATGAAAGCTCCTGCAGAATTTCGTGCTACATTCAAGCGTTCCACATGTTCTTTCTCCAGCTTCGGCTGTTAGTGGGAACAGAAACAACAGCACAGGCTTTTATAGTAGCTTCGTCGCTCTGCACTCTGCCCTCCTACCATTCCACCCTCCTGATTCAGTCTCCTGAAATAAACGCTTGCTACAGGACAGCTGGAGGGGAGGAGAAGGGGAAGAAAAGAGGAGCCTCATTGACATGCCCACATTACAGTCTGTTCCAGTAGTATTAGCATTACTAAAGAGGAATAATGTGCTTAATGTATTATATCTCATGTTAAAAAAAGTTTTGCAAAGCAAAATCCTTTTTAAACCTTGAGGACACTGGATCATAAAGATTTTGTTAATTCTGAACCAGGTATCCCCAGTGCTGAGAGGCAAACGTGCTAACCACTAAGCCACCATGCTGCCCTAGCATTTAATCAACATGCCTTAACAGCAATAAATCTATGTCAAAATATAAGAAAAAGAAACACAAATAAGCAAAAATGTTCACAAATTTACTGCAAATATAGTGAGTAAAATTACCTTGTTACAAGTTCCCTAATAAGTCAAAACAAGATTTTACACAAAATTTTATGACTTTCTAAGATTATATTTTTGCAGTGATACCACAAATTAGGGAGGGGGAGAATTATCATGCACCTTTTAAAGTTTTGTTGGGTTGGTAAGTAAGCAGTCTCACCTCTTTGTGTTTACATAAATTTGACTATCCCTTATAAATATTATAGCCAGATTGCACTCTTCAGAAAGTGAGCTCAGGAAGACAAGGCACACGTTTCAAACCTTTAGTATTTCAAACCTTTAGTATTTATTTGATTTAGGGGTTTAGTTTAAAAAAAACTTTCTTGACCAACTTCCAGGTTGTTAGCTGGAGGTTCTGTGGTATCATCTCTTAAAAGACATATCAAACTTTTTTCAAGCTTTTGTTTTCTGTAATCGTCTAACTTCCTGACTCTGTGTGAGAGTAAAATGCATGTGTACTTTTGTACATAATTGTAATAACGCCCGTTTCTCCTGACACACCTTAAGCTTTTTATTAGAGTATTGACCATGTGTACCTACATGCACGTCTTCATTCTTACACACACCTTCAGCCTCTCATCTTCTTTGTTTTGCTGCCATTAGAAGCCATTCACGTTTACCTCCTATTCACAACACACAGCCAAACCCTGTGTTGTTAACATAGGCAGCATTCCTCTTGTTCTGGTGCATAGACCAGGTTTAGTTGAATAACTATGACTTCTCCTTCTTCGAGTTATTTTCCCACCAATAAGTCTAATGCACTCATCTTATCAACTGATCCTACCATTTGCCCCTAAAAACATGTTTTTAATCATTAAAATGTATTCGCATGTGCCATTTGAATGATGTCCCTATTCATTTTATCGATCCATAGTTTGCTGTATGTTATCTTTCCTATGTTAACTTCTGTTTCTGGTTAATGTAATGCTTCATGATCAGTCAAAACAGAATTTCTGTAAATCACAGAAAATCCTTTATTTTGTCTAAAATGGTCTTATCAGTTAATATATGAATTTACATTTGGTCATTTTGTAGACACTTTTATCCAAAGCAACTTACAAGTATCCCAAGTTGATGGTTGGGGTCAGAACACAAGGTTGATACAGCACCCTGGAGCACTAATGGTCAAGGGTCTTGCTCAAGAACCCAACTTTGTAATTTTAAGGGACTTTAGTGGGATTTGAACCCACAAGCCTTGGATTGCTACATTTACATTTACATTTAGTTATTTAGCAGACGCTTTTATCCAGAGCGACTTACAAGG
>JAOUQT010310865.1:0-15029 GCA_025769995.1 Xyliphius kryptos | reverse complement strand
TCAGTGGACCTGGGATTTGAACCCCCAACCTTGTGATTGATAGTCCAACACCCTAACCACTGAGCTACCTCTCCCACCAATTTGATCATTTTTATGTTATTTTGTTCTCAACACATTTAACTATCTACTAAATAAAGATTTTCAACTGAATATAAACTAAATATTATATTAATTGAGATCTAGGATGTGTTATTTTAGTGTTCCCTTTATTTTTTGAGCAGTGTTTTAAAACATTGAATCTTGACTCTTATTGTCCAAAATACACAATCAGTTAGAAAGTGGTTGGTGCTAGTCCCCTCTCCCACCAATCTGTATGGTTAAAAACCACCACTCTTAATCTACATAAAATATTCAGCTAATTGTTGTACATAGCATGTAAAATATCTTCCATGTAAACAAGACATTTGATAAATGTTACTTACCTTGAAAGTAAATTGTATTTATAAGCATCATTCTGGTCAGGGGGTCGATGCTAGTTACCATTTCCTTCACTTTATCTCCAGTTTTCTTCCTCACATGCTTATTTATGATTTCTTTACTAATTTCAGCTTTTCCAAAGTCTACATTTGCAATGTCAGCATTAAAAAATGTCTTAATCTGATCACTGAAAGTCCTCTCTACTTGAAAATGTAGGTCTACAAAGAGGACGGTTCCCTGTTCAAGCTTCAGTGCTTCATCCTGGCTGATATTCCTCTGCAGGTGCTGAAAGAGTTGTGGTATCAACGCAAGCTTTCCAGGGCGATCCAGCATGTCAAGATTCAGTCCTGATAGGATCTCTGTGCGTGTGGAATTCCTGGCTGCCAAGGACAGTGTGGCAAATGATGTAGAGACACTCAACGGTGAGAAAAAAATATTATCGTCGTGGTGGCCTGCAATCCTGCGATACAGATTCATGGCAAAGTCAGTGTTCTTAAAGGTGAGCTCAGTGATGTTTGGATGCTGAGGGTCATCGTGCGATTCTTGAGCTTGGAGGACAGAAGGCAGCGAGGAAGCACAGAGCAAAAGAAAGAAAACTCTAAACTTCATGGTGTTGATCTATAAAAATACAAATGTTTGTTGGTTATTTAAATTAAAATCTGTGCTGATAGTCCAGGAGTCTGTGCTTAAAACCGCATTACTCATATTTTATATCTAAAAAAACTGACAGGTTCAACAATTTTCTATTTAATAAAGAGTTAAATTTAACAGTGTATATTCATCATGTAAGTGTCCTAAAACTTACCGGCAGAAACAAAGCAGGTCTAAATAAAACTGTAGGCTGCTCTGTTCATTTTGTTTGTAAAAGCAAAGTGCATGTGTACACTGAGGATTATTTATTAACAAGTTGGTGTTTAGATTTATAGACCTTCACAAGCATAGCACATATTCAGAAAAAGCCAATGTAATATTTATTGTCTTCATAATATTTAGACATTTACTTGTGTTGTTAACCCACCATTAACTTTCACTTCAGTAGAGTAACACTGTGAAAATATAAAGAAATGAAGACGTAGAATGTATTAGAGCCAAAATATAGCTGCAGGGTTAGTTAATGTAAAAAAATATATGCATACTTTGATCTGGAACTTAAAAAAATAAGTTTATTTTAAATTATTTAAATTCTTTTTTTGGGTAAATGGCATTTAGATCCAGGTTTTTCCTACAGCACTTGTGTATGTTCATGGTGGGACATGGAGTAATTTACCTTTTTAAATGCACGTCATGCTCACAACTTATTTGTTACTTGAATGTTTTTTTTTCTTTTCTGTAAGATATCTAACGTTATTATTTTTTAATGTAGAATGTATCCTTTTCCCCCAGGTCAGACACATCTGCCAATATCTGGCTTGGGGGTGTGGCATCAACCCAGGAGAGGGTGGAATTGATGACGGACAACAAAGACCTTTCTTAAATTGTGTGTCATTTAGAATCACAAGATAAGGTAAGATTACGAGAAACATTTTCGATACGCCATATTTCTGCGGCAGGCTGTAAAACACCTACTTTTCCTTTCAAAAGTATGTTTAAATCATCAGTTAACAATGCAATGATTTAAAATAGTGTTTCCTTCTCTCACAGAGATGTGAAGGCAGCATCCATATCCATTAATGACTATGAGGTCCATCAGGTCGTCTATGTACATAAGAAAAATAGCTACCTTAAAAAATATCAGGTTATTTACTAGGTAACCATGGTAGCAGTAGACAGTTAATTTAAGTTTCTTAAATTACCATAATGATATTCATCCATGTTATACTAATGACCTGTCATTAAAGCATTTAAAGGGCGTGGGTTTGAAGGTTTTGGGTTTAAATCTAAAATGAACAATCCGAGTCCTTGGGCAAGGCCCCTAAACCCAATTCTGCCATGGGGGCTGTATCAACACTGTGTTCTGACCCCAATCAAGTTGGGATATTTGTAAGTCATTATGAATAAAATTGTCAGCTAAATGACCAAATATAAATTTAGTATAATTTAAAACTTGGCCTTAATTTAGTTCCATGGATGGTGTAGGGTGCAAAATTACTCTAAAAAAAACAATAAAAACCAGAGAGGTTTCTTGGTAAAAAGTCTTTACTTCCAAGATTTATAAAAGTGAGTAATCTGACTTTACTAGCGCATCTCCACAAGTATGACATACAGCAAAGTATTAGGAACTTAAAGAAAAAGCTGGTAAGGACCACTGTTTTAAAGCTAAAAGGAAAAAAAAAACACAAAACAAGTCAGTGTGTGTGTGTTGTGAAACTTGAATTTTTTTAATCATGGGATATTTATTTTTTTTTGGATCTTGTGAAAGCCTAATTCTTTATGCTTCAAGTATCCCACCAAATGAACATCACTACACATTTTATGTAACCACTAGCTACAAATGCAGCAATGTGTTCTTGGTTTGGTTTAACACCGGCATAATGCATTGTGAAGTACCTGTACCTCCAGAGTCTGGTGTATTTTGAAATACATGTGCCAGAAAATTCTCTTTAAATGAAGTATTTGTGTAACTGATGAACTGCTTGGTTGTTTAGTGCTACATGGGAAAAAAATCAGTGTTGTGAAATCACAATTGCTTAATTACAAACAAAATAATAGCCAAAATGGTCCTTCTGTAGTACAGCTGTAAACAAACCTTTTCTGGCCAAATTATTTTGGGTCAATATTGGGTTGTTCAGGTTCTGGGATACATCTTTGTGCAGAAATATACTATAACAGCCTTATGATTACATGATTTTGGATTAGCAGTAAGTAGTATAAATAAAATCGACATCAGAGGCCTCCATCTTGAACAATTAGCATCTATTCAACGCTGCCATTAAATAACTAGATTTTTTTCAGCATCATCTTGAAACTTGTGCCAGAACGTTTTGTAATCATAAATGCATTCTTGAGACTCAACAAATTCTGGAAAACAGCTAAATCGAAATGATCCAATATACCTCATCAAGCTAGTTGTCTTGGTGCCTAAAAGACTCAAGTGCATATAGATGACCGATAAAGATCATATTACAATGAGCTACATGTCCATACAGTGCAAATACTTTTTTGTTATTAGATGTAATCTTTCCAGGGACATTAAGCATTTTAAACATGGATGGTCAGTTAACCACCAGCTCACTGCAAAGTATCAACTCGTGCACATTTTCCTTCAAAATGAGACATGGTTAATGAGACAAGCTTATGGTTTACCTTCAGATGAAACCCACCAAATTGTATTGTAGTTCAACTGGACCTTCAAACATGGTGTATAAAGTTTATACAGACATGGTCCCACTTTAATGACACATGGCAAAAAGGATAAGACTTGTGGTGCAGAGGTCATGGTACACTTAATGACTGCACACATGGTCCTGAACAGCCCTTACACATTTCAGCTACCACAGATGCCTCCTTTAATTCCTTCCCTTTATACACCTCCACTTTTTGAGGAAAAAGGATGGATCAATGTTATAAAAACGAGATCAGCGCTTTTAAAGGTGCTGCAAATGCGGTACGCACCTAGTAGGCTGAGCCCTCCTTTTCCCCATGTAAACTGCTAAAAAATTGCAGCATACCCCACACACCACTGCGGATCAGATTTGCTTTCACTTATAGTTTGGCTTTGTAGAGCTGCAGAATTTAAGGTTGTGGTGCAAGCTCATCTGCTTCGTCTTGTCATTCACATAATGAGGAGTTCATACAGGGAAGAAGCCACTCTTATTTCAAAAGAGATGGACTGGGCAGCAGTGTGCTAAAGGGTTCTGGTGACAACCCAATAACTACCGTCTTCACTGGCTGGGTTTACTTTCAGCATCCTGTTCGCCACCTGACAATGTAAATACAAAGCCAACAATTAAAGATAATTCACTACACATGATTTAAACGCTTATGACGACTACATATAAAATGTATAAGTCTTTGTACATTTAATAATTGGCCACATTATAAAAAATAAGAATTAATCTAGTAAAGAGTGGCAGTTGGCTTAGTGGTTAGCACGTTTGCCTCTCAGCACTGGGGATTTTCGATTCAAAACCCGTCTGCGTTCTCCCCATCTGCGTGGGTTTTCTTCGGTTTCTTCCCACAGTCCAAAAACATATATATAATTGAGTGTCAGGTTGGGCCAATATAGAAATACAAGGCACAATTTAAGATAATTCATTTACAAGTGATTATATGCCCACTAAAACTGTTTTACATGCAATTTGGCATTGTTCCTTAGAGAGGTCTCCAAGTCACACACAGTGCATCATTAAATAGTCATTTTTTATTTTTAACTCTGACCGCAAGATAATTATCTTGACTTGAATGGTAATTTCATAGACCTTACCCAATCGATTAAATAAAAGAATAAAAATTGTTAGTTGTAGCCAACTGTTTTGTTTCACCCTGTAGGTGTAATTTTTGCTGCTTGGGTCATCCTCTAGTGTTTTATCAGTGTTTCCAGAACATTGGCAGCTGGTGACTGGACACGTCTTATTCACTCCCAACAGTTCAGTACAGACCACCATCTAATCAGTGTAACTGCAGTGCTGGAAATGACCTACCATCCTAATAATAGCAGTTTTGTGGTAGTAGTTTTTTAAAGAAATAAATAACGCAAAAAATAATAAACCAAGCATCTATATGGTAGATGTGGTTAGTCAGTGCATACACAAAAATTTGTTACCGCCGCATAAATCTTGCTTTTTGAATTTAATATATGTACTTTCAACATCTGGCTGTTCCATATCCCATGCAACCCTGATGCATAATACTGTTTAAGGTAAACAAGTATTTAATATGACATTTTTTCATTCAGTATTCCTAAAAATTGTGTTCTTTAGGACAACAGGGCTGTGAAATTAAGCTAATTTTACCGTAACTATGGAAGAGCTCTGGAAATAGTCATTAATCCTTACTGGCAGGTTTTATGTCCTGTTGCTCTGCACAGCTGGACTGACCCTGTTGTTGGGGATGCCTGCAAAAAAATAGTACTTATGTGAGATTTCCAGTTGAAAAAAGTATTTTAATATAATGTGATCTGATGTCAAATGCTTTCTACCTGTCAAAGTAGGCCTGCCTCTTTCTTCGGAGCTCCTCTGCACTGAGGTTTTCTGTCTCGCTGACTGTACTGCTTGCTATGGAACCTGGAGCCACACCCGATACAGACTCTTTGGAAACTACAGGCTTGCTGCTCCCTGAAGCACCTGCAGTAACAGGTAAAGCTCAAGTACAATACAGCTTAAAAAGCAATAAGGCACAAGAGGGCGTGCATTATTGTAAATAAATCACTTTCGCCGATCATAATTTAATAGAATAAAACAGGGTTTGATACATTAATGTGTTTTTTGAAAGCAAAATTGCCAATTATCTGGTCTTCCACAACGTGATCTAGTACTTTTTTTTTTTTTTTTTAAATGAACATATGAAGCAGGTTCTACCCCAATTTCATGTTTCCTTGTTGAAAGGATATCTTACCCTGCATACTGAGCAGTATGGCTCTACGTAGGTCGGCCTCCTCGTCCTCCACTTCTATGTCCTGTCTGCTGAGAGCCAAAGCCTTTCTTAACTCTTCATCATCCTCATCCACCACAGCATTTTCCACAGCGTTCGGAGTTTCAACAGCTCGCTGACCTGTGGTTCTAAAGAACATTAGAAAACATTTAGGACTGATCTAGAGCATTAAAGCTACTATATGTATTGTGTACATGTTTAAATACTTCTGTCTATATAGTGTTCCACATGTAGAACACAAGTTAACACTCCTGTCACAGTTATTAATTCATACCTTTGACCACTTGTCTGGGCTTCATCCTCTCCAATGAGTTTTGGTCTCTGTTGCTGTTCCACCCTCATGATTTGCAAAAGTTGATCTGCTTCACATTCTGGCAGGTTCCCTCTGATCACAAAAATGGAATATCCTAAGAAACACAAATTGTATTTGAGATAAATGAGAATAGACTTAGGAAGAGGCTGATTGTTTTATTTTATTTAATTCAAAACACACCCACCCTCTTGCTGTAACTGTGCCAAGAATAGTGCCAGGTATGTATCAGATATAAGTTCTGGTCCCGTTAACAAGGAATTCAAATTAAACCACTACAAAGAGAAAAATGAGACAAAAAAAAAAATACAGTCACTGTAGTTGGTCATAATTAATACATTTTTTCCACAGGGGTATTTAAATTAGTACTATATGTTCTATTTTTACAAATTAGCAATAAGGCATTGTATTAAAATAAATGAGAGCTCATACCTGATGGCCGATTTTTCGTACTGTAAACCAGTGCTCCTTGTAATTACATATGAAGGCTTTTTCATTTCTGAAACCATGATGTTTAACATTGTAATTAATAAAAATGTCAATAATTTGAGACTATAAAAGAATTTTGAGTGGGAAACATACACTGGGTTCATCATCAATCGCTGGTATTCTCGACTGTTGAACAGAAGCAGCTCCAAACCCCACACTCCCAGTGCATTACTAATAACCTGTAATAAAAAAATATAAAAACAAATAGTAAATCAGTCAGTTTGCCTTTTGAACTAATCATTTCAAATCTTAGTTTAAAACTTATTTATTATTTTTTGAATCTCATAAGTGTTTTTTAATAGTTTTATTTTTTGTATTTAAATTTTCCATTTGTTATTCTATTATATTTGAAATAATTTAATTATTACACTACTTAAACCAAAAAATATACATGCTGGTACTTATTGATCTACCAGAACAGTCACTTCTTGTTTTTTAACATTTATTATCTTGGCCCACATAAAATACCCACGTCATTACCATTACTCGTTTTATGGAATGTACCCAGACGAGGGCGCTATTAACATGCTCACTTGATACAGAGTTTTGAAAAACTTGTCAAGAAACAATCACAATAAGAACTTCTACATAGAACAAGACAAATTCACATCACTATAAATACATCTCACACACAGACTGGCACATTTATTATACACCCATCTTTTACACCGGACCTTAGCGGTCCAAATCAGAGCAATTACACATTGCAAACATTTTATTAAATGTTGGAATGTTCTGCAGACATATTGACCCAAGTAAACCTGACAACTTTTTGTGCAATTATGTGAGGGACTGACAAGCTGTCTTATTTTAACATGCCATGTTGCTCTGTGTTTGTCTGATCAGTGGAGGTGATCCTTATATGGTTGTTCAAAATGTGCCATTTAAAAAAAAATTATAATAATCTATTCAATTAGTCGAAATTTGGTGACAATATAACAGAAGATGAAACCAAGAGGCTCAAAAGGGAGGACGTCGACAGAGGGGCAGATCTAGTATTTATGCTCTTTATAAGGCAACTCAATATAGGTCCAACTCAATATATTAATGTTTTTCTAGGGGCACTGCGGCTCTGTGATCTAATGAAATTATTTGAAACTTCATACACACAGAAAAACGTGTTGGAAATTACCTTATTGTATTAACAATTAAATCATTATGGGTGTCAAACTATATTTTTTATTTACGTTTCAGGGACCCTGGATTTGTTTTGCAGACTCCACTTTAATAGCCACCGCTCTACAGGATTGAGATCTGGAAACTATGATGGTAATGAAAGAATGGAATACTTAATCATGTTCCTAAAGCCAGTTTATCTATTTTAACTTCCTTGCATGGTGCATTGTCTGTCTTATAGTTTTTGGTTTTTTTTTTATCACAAGGTGAACAATTGACATGAAGGGATACCCGAAGCTGGCCATAATGCTCTGGTAAACCTTACCATCCGAACATCAATTTACAGGTATCAGTGTGTAACAAAAACATTTCTCACACTATTAGTTTACCTTCATCAGCCTGAATTGTTGATATTCATTAATTCATAATGCATTCACCTGTTCTGACCCTCTGCACAGTGCAACAGAACTCTGGATTCATCCAACCAGGTGATAATTTTTCATTTCTAAGTAATCCAAATTTTATCACACTTTTACTCACATGAGGTTTATATTACATGTTCTATAAAATGGCATCATAACTGGTCATGTGTTGCTATAAGCCAAATGTACCCAGATATTACAAGTTTACACTGAGGTATTAATGGAGTTAATACCTTTATGTGCAAATAGTTATAATGGCATCATAAATACTGTCACAATGAGCACTTTTTCACTTATCAGACGGCAGGTTCTGTTGGATATTTGTGTTGTTCGTGTCCATTGGTGTTTGATAAAAACAAATGTCACAACTACTATCTATCCATCCATCCACAACAATTTAACTGCAATTCATTTTGTTAAAAGGACAGTGAGAGATAGGTTCACGTACTTGTATGGAAAAGAAGCCGCTGTCATCCATGTTTCCGGAAGGTTGCTAGGAAAGTTTAAAGATTAAGTTATTTCATGGCTGTATATAATATACCACCACAAAGTTACACAAATGCTGGTTGTTGTACACACCTCTAAAAATGTTCTGTACTCCTCACTCAAAACCCCACCTTCTGCCATCCTCATCCTCTCCTCTTCATCCAACTGATGAGCGATAGATGACAAATCGATCGGAGTAAAATACTCCCCCTGTAGTAGGTTGTTCAGGCAGTGTTGGGCACATAAAGAGCCTTCTTGCTGTAACGGAAAAGTGAACTTAGCGACCTGTTTCAGTTTCTGCACAAGACATTACTAAAATTCCTTTTAGAACATAAAAACCTGAACATTATGTTAAATGATCTGAAGCAGTTCATGAGGGTTTTGTTCGACATTTCTGTGTTTTTAAAATGCATAAAACACAATGACAACTGCTCTAGCCTTAGAGAAGGATGGTCCTGTTTTTGAGTCTTAGCTTTGCTATGTCTTTTTTTCCTTCTTAGTGCTGGAAATGGGCTTCCATAGTAAGGGAATTTTTAGCCCTGTGTTCTTACCCCAACTATTAAGTGGGATATTTGTAAGTTGCTTTGGGCAGAAGCGTCTGCTAAATGACCCAATGTAATGTAATGTATATGCATTGTTATTCATCGCAGTGAAATGCTACCACACAAGTAATAGAAAGAGTTCAAATTAAGACAAGTAAAAAAATATATTACCATAATACAAGGTGAAAAAAAAACTATACAAATAAGAAAAACTGTAAAAGGCTGTCTTAGAAAGTGACCGGTAATTCAAATGTTAACATGCATGTTTGTCACACCCTTATCGCAGGCGACAATTAAAATAAATTATTCTGACCTAAAAATCTTTGAATGTCGAAACTATGGCGGGTTCTAATGAATTATACACATTCCATTTTTACACTAACTCTGCAAATTTAAAATACATAAAACTGCCAATACTGCATATTAACAGCATTAGCTTTTGAACTTAATAGAAACATTATTTATAGTTTTACCGACTCACATTATTCAGCTTCGAGGTTCAAACTAGTCCCAATGGAATATAGGATGTGAGAAAACTATGTTTAAATCGATAAGCCTTCGATGAATGATTGGAAATGATAGAAAAACAAGCACATCGTGTTACTCTCCTAAAACAGTGCGATTGCACGCTCTTTGTTCTCCACACAAAGAAAAGAACATTCATCCACAAATTCCAAAAGAAGCTTTAAGAACACTTTAAGCTTAGAGAAATGCCATTTCAGTGGCTTATTTTGTGACGTTATGCAACTCGCACGGTCCACTTCCTCCTCCCAAACTACAATTAATTATCAAGCCAAACTACTAATTAAGTTAAACGTGTTCTTCAAACTGTAAAATAAGAAAGCAGAAACTCGACATGGTCATTTGTTAGAAAAACAGACGTACAGAACTTTAAGGGAAAAAAAACCCAAACATCTGTCTTCTTTCTGCAGTCAGTTAGCATGCTAAGCTAAACACCTTCCACTGGATTCTAGTAAGCTTGGGTTTCTTTCGGTGTCTTTTATTAAATGCGCCATTCATTCAGAAAAAACGGCAGCAGTTTTGTATTTTACAGTAGAGTGGTAAAAAAAAGGAAATTAAAAGCTGAACTCACTTTTTCGTGGAAGATAGCCTCCATGTTTGGCTGGTGTTTGAGGGCTCATAACTATCTATGAACTCTGACCTCTGTTCCGGCTCAGCCTATCAGAACGCACACTCCACGTCACAAACCAAAACAACTTCAAAGAGCCATCAGGTTTCAACTGTGCAAATCAGATACAGAATGATCCTGAATCTGTGAAGTCGTGCGTTTAAACACATCCTCATCTATCCACTTCTGTTCAGGGGAAAAAAGACGAGGGGAGAACTTTTTAAAAAGATGGATGGATGGATAGATAGTCTAGATTGATAGATTGTTGGTTAGTTAGTTTGTTATTAGTTAGTTAGTTAGTTAGTTAGTCAGTTGGTTAGTATAGCTATATAGATAGATTGATAGATAGTTATTCTAGACTGATTATTTTTGTTATTTTAGATTAATAAATAGTTAGTTGGTTAGTCTAGATTGATGGATGGGTGAATGGATGGATAGTTAGTCTAGATGGGTAGATGGCTAATTAGTTTAGATTGATAGATGGTTAGATAGTTAGTCTAGATGGATAGATGGTTAGCTAGTCTAAATGGTTAGATAGTTAGTCTAGGTTGATCGATGGTTAGCTAGTTAGTCTAGATTGATAGATGGCTAGTTAGTCTAAATGGTTAGATAGATAGTCTAGGTTAATGGATGGTTAGATTGTTGGTCTAGATCGATAGATGGTTAGTTAGTCTAGGTTAATGGATGGTTAGATCGTTAGTCTAGATCGATAGATGGTTAGTTAGTCTAGATTGATAGATGATTGTAGTCTAGATGGATAGATGGGTAGATGAATAGTTAGTTAGTCTAGATATCTAGATGGTTAATTAGTTAGTCCTGATGGATGGATGGATAGATAGATAGTCTAGATAAATAAAATACTTAATTTATCCTGGAGAAAATTTAGCAGAAAAAAAATACAGTATAAATACAGCAACAATAAAATCAGATGACTAAATAGTACAAATCGTAATAGTAAAATATAGTAAAAGAATAGTATATTCAGTGCTGTGATTGTTCCAGTTAGAATAAATGAATATAGTGTGCGAAGTAGTCGTATGTATGTAAAGTGTCAACATTGTTTAAATGTTTAAAATTTCTCTGTGACAGAAGTCTGCAACTGAAACTGGCCCTTTGGTCTATAACAATGATGTGTGATTGGGTAACTATTGTCATCCGGGATGGAGAGCAGTTTTTGAGTGTCCTCTTCTCTCCCACCTTAATCCAGTTCCACCGATGACCCAGCACACCTGACCAGCATATCAAGTCTCTTTTTCATGCTTCCACCTCAGCACACCACAGCATTTAGATGCATGTGGGCCAACAGTTCTTTTGACATTTTTTTCAACACAAAAGCTATATATAAATACACACTATTATAAAACAGTTTGTCACAATTACCTAAATTCAAATTTCAAAACGTGTGAACAACTTGGTGGGACTGGAAATTAAACCAGAAACCTTTAGTTCGAAAGTCTGCCCCAAATTTTATCTGGAGAGGCAGATTATATTAAACAAACTGTATAGAATACCTTAAATTTAAGAAATTCAAATTTGAGGTCAAGCAGCTTGTTGTTGTTTCATGTTGATGTCAATTAAAAAAAAAAATCGGTAGTTCAAAAAATTAAATCTTAAAGTCAGAAAATCCTAAAGTGTAACAAGTCTTGTTCTTGACTTGAATAGATATATAATGTAGTTTTTAGAAACCTTTTTGTGAATTTTAAGAAATCTTAACAAAATATACTCACTATATTAGCAGATTTTACTTGATCCATGTACATTTTTTTATCTTGATTTGTGTTATATTATTTTTTTTCATAGATATTTTGCAGTGCATTGGTGCTTTTATTCCAGGCTTATAATAAATGATCAAAAGCCACTCCTCTGAACATCTGATGATATGTCCTCAATTCTCAAAGTCACATAAGCAGACAAATATGATTAGAATAGGGCTGAGGCATTCTGAGTTCTGGAAACACAAACCATGAGAATCTTTTCTGTTTTTAATTTTAATATATATTTTTAAAATATTTTGTGTATTTCCATTGCCAGTAATGTGCTCTGTCTAGCAGGACTAGCCCTAACAAATGACAACCAGTATATCCTGCCGATTGGACGAGCTTGAATTTATTCAAAAAGGGGGAGCTTCCTATCAGCATGACCGTATCTCTGTGCAGCATCCTGGATTGTCATGAGCGACCTCACAGTTAAATGCAGAGCACTGGATCATTAGGAGAATTGGTTCAGGGCAGTGCAGAAGGAGTGCAACACATTCGCCACAGGAGAGATCAAATCTGTACCATCTGACGCTCAAGGATTTATGGGTTAGTGAAAATTGCTTTTTCCCAGTGGGGGGATTAAGCGCTGAGCAATGTTTAAAGACTAGGCAGTAGAGTGTTTTCTTGCTAGACGCATGTTCTTAGACATGCTCAGGACCTGTGTTTAAAGTCTGACTGAAGGTGACTGCAGGAATATGTGCACCATGCAGACAGATGCTGTTGTTGTGTTGATCTGTATCTGTCTAATGGGAGCTGCTGGAAAATCAGTCCACCAGAGGGGTACTAGACCAGAAGCATTCAAGCAAAGCAGGTACGAAGGCTTTTTACCATATTTCACTGTGTAAATATCAGGAGCGATGGATATATTATTTAATAATTCTTAAAGCACCTGTTTACTATTCAAGCAGCATAGCAGCTGTAGTGTCATTCAGCTTTAAATTGAACTCCTTAGTGAAATCTACAGATTCAGTTTATGAATTGAAACATATGTTCTGAAAAATATTTTGTAAAACGACACAAAAGGCAGTTATGATCCTCTGTGGAGTTGTACTCGATAAGCAGTGCCTATTTATTTTTGTTTTTGCTGTAATAGAATCTATAGCCACACAAACACATCAACTTTTTGACTAAAATGTGTCAGCACGTTGTATAGTTTGCATTAGGGCTTTTTTCAGGTGCTGAATGTGTTGGGTATTATGCATGTGCTTAAAGCTACAGGGAGTGGTAGCTCAGTGGATAGGGCATTGGACTATCAATCTACGGGTTGTGGGTTCAAATCCCAGGTTCACTGAAGTTACCAATGTGGGTCCTTGAGCAAGACCCTTAACTCTCATTAGCTCCAGGGTGCTGTGTGTAACCCTGTATTCTGTACGTCGCTTTGGATAAAAAACTAAATGTAAACTAAATGTAAATGTGCTTGTTTAACAAAGCTGACAAAGCTGACATCACACATAAAGAATTGGGTATTAAAAAGAATGCTTTAGTGTTTTGGTTAAACAGAGAGGTAAATGATTTAAGTACACTTACCACTTCATTAGGGCACATCTCAATTCTTCTACATTGTCTATTCTGTCAGTCCCACTTATAGATCAGATCCACCATATAGATGCATTCTGTAGTTCTAAAAATACAGACTGTAGTCCATATGTTACTCTTCATACTCTGTCAGTTCCCCTTTACTCTGTAAACCAGGAACACCACAGAACAGGCATTACTTAGTTGAGATTTTGGCAGGAATTTGGCAACACTAAGTGGTTGTGGTGTTAGTTAGTGTGTCTGATTGTGATGTGTTAGTGTGTCTTGCACTGGAATAAGTGGATCAGACACAGCTGTGCAGCTAGAAAACTTTAACCATCTAAAATGTCCTGCCACCAGCATCCTTGTGGCAGCATCCAGTGAACACCAACCAAGGGCTAAGGGATTAGTAATACAAACTGTACAACAAATAAGCTACTGTCTACTTTAACTTCTACATGGTGGTGCAATAAGGTAAATGTATTTAATTGATCAACAAACATTAACAGTGCATCACCACATGAGTGTCAATGCAGTGCTTAAAGTCAATATATTAACATCTGATTTAAGGAGTGGGTGTGTGGAGGAGGGGAGTAAAGGTGAATAACAAATTTTGTTAAAATGCATCAAAGTTCAGGGAAGTAATAACATGGAAAATTAGTGTAAAAATAAGCAATTCACCTATAACACTACAATGGCAATGAAGTGTTCCCAATTGATCTTGACTATTTGTTATATCAGCGTTGATTTAAAATACAATTTTTATTCTGTTTTTTAAATAAAATTATGTAAAATTAAATCAAACAGCAATATACAGTATTATGCAAGGCAACCATTAATACATTCTTTGTTTCATCCATTTTCTATCTAAAAGAAAACAAGTCTCTTCACATTTTAAAGCTGTTTAAATATGTTTCCTACAGAAAATGTGTTCATTTGGGAGATTAAGGTTTTATCCGTGGACCCTTAAAGTTGCCTCTTTGGGGCCCTTTGAGCAAGACCCTTTACTTCCACTCTTCTAAAAGTGCTGTGTACAGTCAGTACATATTTTTAACTTGAGATTTACCTCTTTACATGTGTTTTATAATAGAGAACATGGATAAAAATACATGAATGTACATCCTTTATATCAGAAATTCATTTATTCATTCATTATCTTCCGCTTATTCCTTTATGAGGGTTGCGGGGGGGAGAACATCCATGGGTGAACGTCTCTGGCGCTGGGTAGATACACTCACACAGTCACACACACATACACACACTATACAGGGCAATTTGAAGCATTCAATTTACCTTCATGTTTTTGGAATGTGGGAG
>JAOUQT010310856.1:0-15029 GCA_025769995.1 Xyliphius kryptos | reverse complement strand
AAAAGACGTGTGTTTTGAGAAGGCTTTGGAAGATGCTGAGTAAGATGGTGTTGGGAATATTGTTCCACCATTTCCCAGTGGTGAATGAAATGGTTAAAGCCAGCAAATAAGCCACAGGGAGACCATGACAGAAATGCACTTTAGGTAGGTGAACAAACAGAAATCCAAACTTGGAAAAGTCGGTTGGACAGACATGATGTTCAGAAAGTCTGGTGTTCAGAAAGACAGCCATTTAATTACGATTGTAAGACTCCGCCCTCTAGTGGACGAAATGTGTATCAAGTTCAGTTTCCTCACTTCCTCTCGTGTTTTCCTCGGGCAGTAAAATGGAGTGTTTGGAGGCTTTAAGCTGGAGTATCACTTTGGAACTTTAGAGAAAGTAACATAAAGGCAGAAGGACAGTCTTCCACACGTCGGTGTCTCTGGTAAGTCGTGGGCATAGAGTTTAAGTTCAAAACCTCGGTAGAAACTGTCATTCATTGAATAACGTGGATGGCGTTCAATGCAAAGTGGAACGATTCATGTAGCAGATTAAATCTTTTAACAGTGTAATGATTTAGCGCGACTAAAACAACACATTATTGTCGTTTATTGGGGTATTTGCTTAAACCGGGTTTGGATGCAAAAAACAGTTTCTGCCTGAATTCGTTGTTTGAACGTCAGCGTATTGAATCGTGAGCTGGTTTTGTGCACGTCGGCTCTCAGTTGTGTGTTTTTAAGTCTGAGGCTCCTCAGGTGAGTCTGCTGTCTTGTATCAGGTTGCATCCATCTGTAAGCGGAGAGGCCGCATAGAAACTCTTGTTTGAGTGTAAGGACAGGGATAGGCTCCAGTCGCTTCAGGTAACCCATGAATTCACGGAGCATGGCACATGATGTGAAAACTGCAATTCAGAGAGCGAAAAACAAGATTTCTAGTTTGGAAAATGAGCTTTGTTTGAGAAGGTGAGTGTGTCAAACTGTCATCTTTCACACTGCGTTGTTAGCTGACTAGCCAAGTCTACTTTTTTAAGTATGCTCCTTTTTATTGTTCGTACGATCAAACTAATAAACATTACGGAATGGGGAGTCTGTCTCTACAGTGTAACTGCATTATGTTGTCAGAAAGCATGTAACCCAGGTGTACAGTTACAGCACCTGTTTTACCCCCGGTTGTAAGACCACCACATATCAGCTACATGGCATTACACTAATAAATGCAACTTTGAGTCTACAGCTTAAAACGAGGTGGCTGATATTAGATTTGTCGAGATACGAAAAAAAACCAACAGCTGCAGATTAACAGGTTTAACAAGATTCTTTCACTGATTAAATAGAAAAAGTCAATGTTTAGTCAAGAAGAGCTGTTTCTTATTCACAGATCTTATGGATAAGATAATGTAAGTGCAATGCTGGGAGAAATTAGGATACTTAAGACTAAGGATGAGACAATTTATCCATCCCATCCCATCCCATCCCATCCCATCCCATCCCATCCCATCCTATCCCATCCTATCCTATCTTCCGCTTATTCCAGGGAAAAACCTCTCGGACGCTGGGCAGATACACCCAGGATGGGGCACCAATCTATTGCTGGGCAAACACTCACACACTCACACATAAACACACACTACACAGGGCAATTTAGTGCATTCAGTTTACCTAGAATCCATGTTTTTGGACTGTGGGAGGAAACGGGAGAACATGTAAACTCCACCCAGATCAGGATTTGAACCAGGAATCCTCAGCGCTGAGAGACGAATCTGCTAACCACTAAACCACCGTGCCGTACTCAGTCCTTTATGGTCCTTTGTAAACTTCAGTCTGGCTTTCCTTTGCTTCTCATTGATGAAAGTCTTTTTTTCTAGCTTTGTATGACTTGAGGCCCTCTTCTAGGAGCCTGTTACCAACTGTTCCTGCTATGCACTTCACCCCAACATGACCATAGTTATCACTCCTAGTCACTAGTTTTTAGATTGGCTTGTCATTAAAGTATCTTTCACCAGCATTTTTGAAACTGTGGCAAATTCCTGGTTTCTATAGTTAATTTAATCGATGTTATATGGATGTTAAATAAAATTAGAGTTGAGAAAAGAATTTTTAACCTTGTAAGATTTTTTATAAGGCAAGTTAAACTGTAAATATCTCTTTTCAAATGTCTATTTAACCAGTTCATGTATAACTAGCAACTTATGCTTGTGGAAACTTAGCAAAATGAGTGAGTTGAAGCCTGAAACTAAAACTTTGGCAGGAGCGTGGACTGCTACCTATTGTTAAAGAAAATGTATAGCTGTGACAAACGTTTCTAAGAGCTATTGTGGTGGGACAACTTGATTTTGAGCGTTTATAGTAGTGGTTTTAACTGTTATTTTTGAGGGATTAGTGGGGTTGTGGTAATTTATAATTATGTGGGATTGTACTAGTTATGGCAGCTTTAATTATGAGAGATGTTGTTGTGGCAACTGTTAATAAAAGGGGTTTTATATTGCTATGGCAACTATTTATCAGGGTTTATAGTAGTTGTGGCAACCTTTACTTATGAGGGATTTTTGTACTGTAGTCCTGGCAAATGTTGTGCATGTACTATACAAATGGACACGAGCAAAATGACATGCCTTATTTTCATTATTGAAAAAATTTAAATTAGGTTTAAAAACTGCTCAAAAAAAATAAAGGGAACACTAAACACAGCCTAGATCGCAATGAATAAAATCTTTATTTAGTAGATAGTGGAATGCATTGAGGACAAAATAGTATAAAAATGATCAAAATGTAAATCAAAATAACCCATGGAGGTCTGGATTTGGAATCATACTCAAAATCAAAGTGCAAAATCAAACGACAGGCTGATCCAACTTCAGTGGAAATTCCTCAAGACAAGTTCAAATGAGGCTTAGTAGTGTGTGTGGCCTCCACGTGCCTGTATGACCTCTCTGCAACACCTGGGCATGCTCCTGATGTTGCATTGTGTTGCAGTGTATTTTATTATTTTTAATGTTTAAAAAAATGCTTACTTAGTAGAGTGTGATGGATTGAACAGACCATTGTTAGATGTTCATAGAGTGGGATATTTTTTTGACCCAACCCTGCTTTACATGTCAACAAAATTTCTGTTCTGTTTGTTGTGTGTTTTGGTTTTCGAGATGCTGTTTACTGACTAATGTTCTCCAACAAACCTCACTAAAAAGTTGTGGTTAAGATTGGTTTACACACAGGTGAACTCTGTTTACCGTTTACTAATTAGTTGCCTTCTGAAGAAAGTTGGTCACACTGGATTTTATTTAGGGGTTTTAATGTTAAATCATGGAAAACTAATACAATCCATTTCATTTTGTGGGTGTAATATTTAAGGAGTCTTTATTGTCATTTCCATCTCATGTAGTGCATAGAACGGAAACAAAATTGTGGCTCAAGGACCCAGTTTTACCCAAAAAGAAATTTCTCTGTCAAATATATATTCAAATATTAGCTATGAGAAACAATGAAATCGGAAATATAGCAGCAAAAATATCAGCCCTAAAGCTATAGCAGCAGCAGTAAGGTATAAACTATAATAGTAACTTTAAATATAAAATTAGCAAGAATATATAATTTAATATCGACATATAAAATGTTAACAATGGCAATATGAAATGTAAACATAAGCAGCATGTAAACAGGATAAATGAGGTAAGGTGTCTGGTGATGAGAAGTGATAAGGTGTCCAATGAGCAGTAAGTGTCGTAGTGTGAAGTTTAAATATCCATAAAAAATGTTTTGTGAGGAGGTGGTTGAGTCTCACCACTTCTGGTATTAAGCTGTTTTTCAGTTTTGTTCTGCATTTAATGCTTTGCAGACCTGAAGGCAGCGAGACAAAAAGTGAGTGTACTTTGTAAGTGGGGTCCTTTATGATGCATGACGCCATTTTCATGCATATGGAGGTTTAGATGTCTGTGGTGGTGAGGGGGCTGATTCCAACAATACTCTGTGCAGCATTCACCACCCTCTGCAGAGCTTTCACGTCTGCTGCAGAGCCGTTTCCGTGCCAAACGTTGATGCTGGATAGTCGAACTCTCTTTACCACACGTGTAGAATGAGCTGATGCTCATTCAATGAGCTGAAGCTCCCAACCCGGGTCTAAGAAAGTAGAGCTTCTGATGTGCCTTCCTGACTGAACTGGAAGTGTTGTCGCTCCTCAAGATGTTATTCAGGTAAACACCAAAGTACCTGTAGCTGGAGGCCACTTCCACTGCAGGTCCTCCAACGTCCAAAGGGAGGTGCTCTTTCCAAAGTTCACAATCATCATTTTCGCTTTATTAATGTTGATGCAGAGGTTGTTTTTCTTCACCAGCCATCCTGTCTGCATCCAACCACCGCTGGGTCATCCGCAACCTTTATGATATGACAGCTCAGATGGGTAGGTGAGCGGTCATACGTTAGCAGCATAAATAGGAGGGGGCTCAATACACAGCCCTGGGGTGTGGCCTGTTTGTCAGGAACTCCAGGACCCAGTTTCAAGTAAGGGGGGCAGTCCAAACAGAGACATTTATTGGTCAGGGTCTGTGGTATAGTAAAAGATTTCTGGTTCCTTTAACAATTAAATACTGCCATCTAGTAAACAAATTACAAAATGCAGTTCATGAAAAACTTTGGGAAACAGTATTTTTTATAGCACAAATTTTTATGAATGTGAAGTGGTCAGCGGTGTGGGTTATTGTGAATATTGTCGCAGCTCAGCCAATCAGATTTAAGGAGTGGAATTACCCATTTTATCATAAAGCAATAAGGCATGAGATGGGTGTGCATTATTGTGTATAAATCACAGGAAATTAGGCACGATGCTGGGCAGAGTGCCGTTATACGTTTTTTCAGTGATTTATTCACAATAAGCACTTTAGTACTTTAATAAAATGATTACAAACACCATATAATAAAAAAGATCTAATTCATAAATGCATTTGTTGAAAGCAAAATCATTAATAATCTGGTCTTTGGTAACGTAATCTAATCTTGGTTTTTAAGGCGAATGCTGATGGCTGAGTATCAATTTTCCAGTTTTTATAACAATTAAATACTTCCATCTAGTGGCCAAATTATAAAATGCAGTTAAATGTATATCAAGCATTGGTCAATTTTGTGGGTTATTATCAATATTTTTACGGTTAGACAAACGCCTCAGCCTATCAAATTGAAGGACCGGAACTTACCGTTTTATAAATATATTTTGTGGCACTGTATATTTAGATGCCTGGTAACATTCCATGAGTTTAGATAAGATATGTGTTGGAAGAAGAAAATGAAGATCATGTTTTTTATTAACATTTTATGAGTGAAATTATTAATTTTGTTTTAAAGGGAATATAAAGTCAATTATGTATGATGTGCTTTAGGGAAAGCTGCTCTGAAAGTGAAGAAGAGCTACATCCAACACCATGGAGAAGCAAACAAGAACTGAAGGAGTTACTTGTTGATATGTACAAAGGTAATCGCCTTGAACTGTATTAGCTGCCCAACATTGTCTAAGAGTGCATACAACTAGTGCAATGGCATTAAAACGACATATTCATTTAAACAATAATACATCTATTTAATATGTAACATTTAAAAGGCATCTTGTTTAAAAAAAAAAAAAACAAGATGTGGCAATGTGGCATTTGAAGTGGCGAGAGATATTATGAATTGGTGCAGTTCACAGGATTTAGTTTTGTTTAGTCCTGGTTCAGAGTCCGAAAAGCCATTGGGTGGAAGTTCCTTCTCATCCTCTCTGTGTTTGCCTTCAGGGAGTGAAAACGCCGTTCTGATGGCAGTAGAGTGAATTCTGATCATTAATTGATTCTTCAGCATGACCATGACCTCAAATCCACAGCCAATGTCATAAAGAACTATTGCCAGTGCCTCACAGAGCCATGATCCCAACAACATTGAGTCAATCTGGGATTATATGCAGAAATTGAAGCAGATGACACACAGAGTCTTCAGAACTGTGCCATTTAAAAAAAAAAAAATCTTAGAACACAATAACAGTTCAGTACCTTAAAAAACGGAATTTCGTAATTGAAATATTAAATGAATTTTACTATCATGTACATTTAAGATTACTTAAAAAGCTTCCCTTATCATGTAGTTTCATAATGGCAAAGTAAGATCGCAGACTGTTGTCCATCTGTTGCCCTACTCACTTTGCAATTATCTTTTACCCAGTTAATTAATGGCCAAGATTCCCACAGGACCACTACATAATTATGAAGCTGATGTATCATTCATGTCATCATAGTAATATTTTTGACTTTATGTTTATAATTATTATTATTATTATTTATGTTTACTATTTCATTTTAAGATGTTATGTATTTTACTTTCATGTTTTAAATGTATTTTAAATTTTCTATAATTTCATCTACTTTTGTGTGCAGTTGCATTAACCACCCCTTATAGAAAAGCGAATTGCGAGTGTAAAGAGTAGGTCTAGGAGTGTTTGTGGCCACAAGAGGGCAGCCATACCTTTTCAAATAATGACTAAACGCCTTCGCTCCAGCACAGTTTGAAATGTAACCTAAAATGAAAGCATGGTGCGTTTTAAATCACTATATCTGTGGTGTCTGGAGTCATTCTTTACAGGAGATGATATTTGATGAGACAGGATGCGAATAGGGAGAAGTACCACTATATACTGTTCCAGTTTGCTGTTTAATTTCAGTTTTGTATCAATTTTGTAGGTACAATCGAGGGGAAACACGGTCTTTCCATTTTATATTTTTATGCATAGGATCACAAGTAATTATTTTTAATGATTCTTATAAAAATCTATAAGCAAAATGTTACTCATGGCAACAAAATACAAAACACTTAAATATGTAGTTTAGTTATATGTTAACTAATCAATATTTGGAAACCGGTTTGGAAAAATAACAACAGCCTTCTTACTTTGCCAATCATTTACAAAAGTAGCAGCTGGGTTTTACTAATCAAATGCAGTCAGAAAAGTTTTTTTTTTAACATTTCTAAACACCTTTCTGTTGGTAGCTCAGTGGTAGGGTGTTGGGCTATCAACCTGAAGGTCATGGGTTTAAATCCCAGGTCCACTTAAGTTAACAGTGTGGGTGCTTCAAGCAAGACCCTTAAACCATTGTTTCGTGCTGTATGGCCGACCCTGTATTCATCTGTATGTCCTAGATATACAGTGGAATTGACTAGGCTTTGAGGTCTGCTGAATGTAATGTAATGTAATGTGAGGTGTGGTAGCTCTGTGGCTAGGGTGTTGCACTATCAATATAAAGGTTGTTGGTTCTACTACCAGATCCACTGAAATTACCAATGTGTGTCCTTGAGCAAAACCCTTAACCCTCATTGCTGCAGAACTGCTGTAACAACCCTTTGTTCTAACCTAAATCAAGTTGGGATATTTGTTAGTCCATCCCTTATCTTCCGCTTATTCCTTTATGAGGGTCGCAGGGGGGGTTTCCCATGCCCATTCAGGGGTGAACGACTTAGGCGCTGGCAGATACACCCAGGACAGGGCGCCAATCCATCGCTGGGCACACACTCACTCACACATCCAAACACACAAACTATACGGGGCAGTTTAGAGCATTCAGTTTACCTGGAAGCCATGTTTTCTGACTGTGAAAGGAAACCGGAGAACCCGGAGAAAATCCACGTGGACACAGGGAGAAGATGGAAACTCCACCCAGATCGGTGTTCGTATTGGGAATCAAACAAGATGTGAACGTGCTAACCACTAAGCCACCGTGCCACCCTATTTGTAAGTCGCCTTGGATAAAAGCGTCTGCTAAATGACCAAATGCAAATACCATGTAATAATACTAATAAGGGTCTTTATAGGCACTATTTCCAGGAGTAGGTATCTCAGGTCAGACTACTTAATACTTTAAGACAAAAAACAGACCTGTAGACCAGTGTCTGTGCAATTGGACTGGAATACAATTAACACCTGAAACTGGTATTCGAATAACTAAAGAATAAAAACGTCTTGGAATGTTCATACAGAAAGGTCGATAAACCAAAAATATCGAGTACAGGTTTCTTATTATTCCAGGATGAAAAATCCTATTTATTTTTACTACATTGTAGCAGCCAAAACAGCTATATTTTATGACTCTTGTGCGACTCTGTGCAGACAGTTGCAGTGGGACAATTATGTATAGCCTCTTATTTTTAAAACCACTTATAATTCTACTTCATCTTATTTATGGATGAAGATATGAAGTTAAAGGTCAAACAAAATGTCATCAACATTTTAATTAATGCCTTTGAGAGTCTGAAGACTCCAATATTACTGCTTTAAGTTTCAATTTTATAACAAAGCATTTTTTTTCTCCAGATTTTTACCAGGAACAAAAGTATTTAAATATACTGTTGAATCATTTTAATTTTCCTCTCTGAGATGCAGCAGCTCATTCAGTCCATGTTGTTTTGCACTATTTTCTGATGTGCACATTGTAATAGCTGGCTTTAGAAAATTAATTCTGCACTGGATTTATTGTATTTGTTTTTTGTTCCTGGTAAAATTATAAAAATGTGGAAAAATGAAATGTTTGTCTTTAGAGAAAACATCTTAAAGTATGACATTTGCAAATCTCCATGGCTTTGAGTTTTGCTGAATGTACCTAACTAAACGAAAATAAAATAGCCACCAACATGGTAAATTCAAAACATAAAAAGTAACATTCAGCATTCAGTGTCCCTTAACTCCTTAGATTGTAACATACATTAATTTGTCAGTGATCAGATCATACACTTGGATATTGTTCTTATGCAAATAAAAAAATACAGTTTTTTTTTTCAGACAGATTAGTAACAAAAAGGCAAATGGATAAAAGACATTATAAACATACAATGTTATTTAACATTTTACATACTTAGTATGTATGATCTTTTGGTTTAACACTGTATGTAAAAATGTGTTTGCCATCATTTGAACAAACTTTGCCTCCAGCTTTCAATATTAATTAATTTTCTTGGACAGTGTAATTAATAGCCACCTTTTGTGCAATCCCTTTTCACTTGGTAATATTAATAATAATTTTTCATTACACATGGGCTTTGAGATATGTGTTTTTCTGTATACTACAATATAAAAACGCAGCAATTTTGAATTGTTACAATTATTTTTTACGTTTAAGTATAGAGTTGCCTACTTATTTTGTGTCTTATTAAATAATTCTAACACTGATACCCTGATGTCAGGTATTAAATGACAGACTTGAGTGTGTTTTGTGAAGCCTGATGCTTAAAGCGTGACCTCCCTGGTGTTTTTGTTTGCCCTGGATGTAATGTGTTGCTTGCAGTTTCAGTAATAAGCTGTGACATCCTGGTGCAGTGTGACTTATAGCACTGCATCCTAGGTATGGGTGGAGGCCAAAACCTGAAACAGGATCTTATTTAGTACATATCCTGATACCTGAGGCCTCACATGAGTAACTTTGCTTGTAAGTGTTTGTGCCTGCGGGCAGGTGTAGCCATCCGCCCAGTGTGTGTGTGTGTGTGTGTGTGTGTGTGTGTGTGTGTGTGTGTGTGTGTGTGTGTGTGTGTGTGTGTGTGTGTGTGAGAGAGAGAGAGAGAGAATGAGGGAGAGCTTGGGAGAAAACAATCAAAATTTATATTTCATGGCTTTGTTAAATATGTGACCCAGATCTATCTTGTTTCATATGAAATAAGTTTAATTGTTTTGTAATGTGTCTTAATTGCCTTGTTTATAGCTGAGAGCCATTGAAGATATTTCCTAGCTAGTATTGTTTAGATATAAATAATAGGAAGGCATTAAACATAAATCAAAAATGGGTAAAGCTTTAATTATACACAAATATAAACAAAACAGAACTGTGGCATTTTACTATTCATTTTAGTTATAAATGCATGTTTGCCTCTCAGTGCTGGGGATCCAGGTTCAAATCCCAATCTGGGTGGAGTATCCATGTTCTCCTTGTGTCCGTATAGGTTTCCTCCGGGTTCTCCGGTTTCACAGTCCAAAAAAGTTCACGGTGAAATGGCAGCTCTAAATTGCCCTCATACTGTAGTGTATATGCCTTTCTTTCTGAGTCTGTTCTCAGCGATGGATTGGTGTCTTGTCCTGGGTGTATCTGCCCAGCGCCCATAAAGTGGGCATGGGGAACCACCTGTGACCCTAGAACCTTGTATAGGATTAAGCAAAAGTTGATGAGAGAAGGTTATTAGTTATTGCATTTACATTTTTTTTAATTATAATTATACATATTCCTATATGAAGGTTTGGGGTTTTATGTTAATACTAATATTTGAAGTGGTAAAAATAAATACATAATATTTTGATGCAGGTGCATAGGAACATTCTTTATTGACCTAAACATGCCGCTATGTTCCTGTTGCTGCTGCTCTCTCCATGCTCCGTGACTTACCCCAGCTTCTCTAGGCTGTACACAAATCAGTAGTGGAACCTTTGGCAGGTGCACTATTTACCTCTAATTACAACTACTGCCTGTAGTTTTGCCAAATACACCCCATCATTTAGTTGTTTTATATATACTGTACATAACCTATTGGGATGGAGAACCATAAAATGTGCTCCATTCAGAAATAATGGCTAATTTAATATTAAGATTTATGAATTTCAACAAGTTCAGAGTTCATATTGATTCACAGAAAAAAACAATGTATTAAAGCTTGAGCAAGCTATAAGAATTTTAGTTTGAATCACATCATTTGGAACAGAGTTAATCTGAAAAGAGGTTTAGTTCGGAGATGGTTTAAGATGCAGCTAAAATCCTGGGTAAGCGCATATATTTTGTTCATGTTTATCAATGTGGGTATACAGTCTGCCAAATACCATGTGAGTGTTCTGATAGGTGGGTTACGATAAGATAAACTGTGAATATGCAATGTTTAGAATCCAAGTCTTTTGCAGCATGTAACATTTCTACTAATGTCTTGTGCAATTTGTTTGTTGGTTTAGTAGCTTAAGGCAAATTTGTTGGTGCTAAGTGTTCTGGATAAATATATTATTGCCTTTAATCTTATTTTATTTTGGGTTTCAGATTTATATATTTGTTATATAATATTACGATGACCTGCTGATGTAATTTGTCCAGCGTTGTTTAAGTTAAGCTTACTGTTGTTGGCTGAGTAGTGTTATTACAACACTGATCTGTGGTGTGGCGACCAATTGTTTTCCTACACGGCTAAAATGTTCATTTCCAGGCCAAATTCAGTGTAAACAAAGGTCTATCATAACAAACGGAGCAAATTTCCAACAGAGCTGATTGGCTGCTTGTCACAAAATGGTGAAATAATGGCTAGAGTTTTAACAAGCCTTGTTCCTAGCAGGTGGATAGACCTTTGACTTAACCCTTGGTCCCTTTATTTCTACACCAGCCTACCAGGCAGGAAACATTCTGTTTATTTTTATCTGTGCTGCCTTGCAGGCTGGAAATCATGGTGGTACATCATAGCCAAGCTTTATCATTCGGCCTTTTCCTCCAGCAGCCCACCCCAAGCACACATCAGGCTTTGCCTTGTCGAAGGCAGGAGGCCCATTTTTGGGTCTCATTGAAGTTCAAAATCCCTGGAATTGAGTGCCGTGTGGCCCAACAGACTCACCCTCTTCCTAAGTGGGTGGTCCAGCTATGTAGAATCGTATGCACAGAGATAGAGGATTCCAAAGGCTCTGTCCTCTATTGTCTATGTGTGTTGGTTTAAGGAATAGACTCAGGGTGGGCACTGCTTAACTGAGGCTGGGCGGCTTTTTGTGACCTGCTACCAAAGATTCCTCACACAAATGGTTAATGGTACAAACACTGGATATACTAGCCTGTGATTTTTTTTTTCCCCTAAAGATATGTTTACTGTCTGTGTAATGTTGTTTTTTTAACCTTCAGGAATTTGGTGAAATTCTATTTGAATGTGGCATTGTAGAAAAAATAAAAAGGATGCCTTCTATTAACAATTGCAGTGTTATAAAGAAATATAAGCATGTGTTTTAATGGATATGTTTTTCTTACAATAAAACAAATATATTTATTGGATTTGCAATTGATTTTTAATGGGATTCAACTCTCTCTACTCTCTGCCCATAACCTTAAATTGGTTTCCATTAAGATTATTGCTTCATTTTTGAGTAGAAAAGGAGTTGTTAGAATGCAACTCATTCCAGATCAGGATCTGTCCCAACTTGTTACTCCATTTTTCATTTAGTTAAACTGACGCCTACGCAATGCAAAGTAGGCTGCCACCCAGTTGCAGGGTTCTGGGCGACCCAGTGATGGCCTATGAAGCAAAGAGGAAAACAAACAGGCCCAGCTTTGGTGTGAACCACAGATGCTTGGGAACTGTTTGAACAGGGAGCAATTCAAACGGTCTCTCCTGTGGCCTGTGTTCAAACATCAAGTGGTAATGAGGACCGAGTGCCTGGTCCTGTTGCCCTGGCCTCTTCTCAATCCTTCAAAATTTCTCCCCTCATAAAGATACTCTCATGCCATAATGTGTTTCTCTGATTATTTGGATTTAGCATATTTTAGTCATGATGTGTTATTGCTAAGGAGTGAGGAAAAGCAGTGGCACATTCAAGGATTTTTATGTTCTGTGACATTTTCAGATGTGTAATCACTTGCATTGGCAGATAACGGTGTAGATTCACAGTTCACTGTAATTCACTTCATAGTTCAATTTTCACTGTAATAATTGCTAAAATATCCCGATTTTCTTATTCTGCTTAGCTTGTAGTTAGTATCATGTATTCTGCAAATGCAACGGACATTTTTCAGACTGCAGTAATCATGTGTGATTTAAAAGCAAGACATGGCTATGTGGATGTTGTAGTTCACATTTATAGATAAATAATGTTTAGGAATTATTATGTAAAATTTGCCTTTTTTGCTGTGAATTTTTCCCCAAAATTGCAATTAGAAATTTAATTTTCCATTGTTTTTTATAATTTGATACATGAGGTAATTGTTCCGTTTTGGTGTTATATGTGTCAGACTATTAAGGTATAATAATTTAGTTTGGTAAAATATACTTGACACACCTTCACGCACTAGGACTAATTATAGTAATACATTTTTATTTAAAAAATATCGCCTGGTAATTCCAATTCACCGAGGCGCTAATTCTCACTCCATTTCATTTACCACTGCTAAATGGTGAAACGACCTTGCCAACAACATCCGTAAAGCTGAGTCACTCAACATTTTCAAGCAACTCCTCAAAACGTGACTCTTCCGCAGACACTGGCTATAAAACAAAACAAAACATAACAACTAGCCAGATCGAGCAATGTGCAGGGTTGATGGTTATGCAATTTTGCTGTTTTTTCCTAAACTACTGACTTGTTATCTTATTTGTCGCTTTGGATAAATGCGTCTGCTAAAGGACTAAATGTAAAATAAAAGCAAAATTAAAAAAAATAGTTTTGACCTCAGTTGTCGGGTGATGTCATAGTATATAAGTGATAATACATGGTAAGTTGCTGTGCATATACTTTTAAAAATGGCCTTTTTCGGGCTGCTTTATAAACCCCATTAATATAGTCTTTTGCAAAATATTGAGCAACTCATACCAAATTTTGTTTCCTTTTTTTGTAGTGCATGTAAATGCATCCCATTATCAAAGCTAAAATAAGGGTGTGCCACTTCTTTTCTTGCCCAGTTAAACCCATGGTAATGGTTTGAATTAAATTACTTGAACTACAGTACTGTTTTTTTTTTTTTTTCAGATGAAATCATTTTAGAAAAAAAGCATTTTATTATTTTTTTAGCACTTAAATTCCCCGCTGTTTATATCCGGTTTGTCTGAAGGACAGGTCGAAGCCCGAGCATCGTTCATCCTTTAGAGGAAAAAGAGCTCTGTGTGGATTCAGCACTTGCACGTCACAAAGTTCAACTTTGCAGTGTGTTGGAGAAAGGATTTTCAGAACAAAGGAAGATGTGTTTGCCAAGGATTCTCACACCACTAGCTTTGTGTGTGTTTTAGTGTTGGTCTGAAGGCGAGGTGGCATGCACAGTAATAAGGCTGGATTTGTTACCGTTTGATTGTTGTCTTTATGTGAGAAGCAGGGTTAAATTTGATATTAACATCATTGCACTGTTATATGATCAATTTTAACAGATTTTGCAACAGAAATTATTACTTGCATTATATTTAAGGTCTCTTATTGACTGAATTTCCCATGCAAAGAGTAAAAACAGCAGAAATGTGTGAGATATTCTTAAATGAAACCTCTCTCATAAAAACAGCTGACCTTGATTTGACTTCTTTCTTGAGCCCCACCTCTCCTGCATGGCGTCTCCAAGATGACTGATGTACCTTTACTTGCGTCACCATTTTGCAACAGTTTCACAACCTTACTTGCTACAATAAGGCTTTGTTTTTCTTAGTTTTTATACACTTAGGTAGGAACCTTTTAACTTCATGCTTTGAACTTTTTTTTTTTTTTACACATGAAAAGGAGTGTCTTGTGGTTAGGCAGAGGGTGAACAGCATAATACATTACTTCAAGATAAATGATTATAATGTCATGAATCAAAATCATGACTAAACCCAGTTGGTTGAGTTTTAGTTTTGAGGATAGATAAGTGAATGAATAAATATCGCTCTTGTTCTCTTTCTCTCTCTTAATATATGTACATATATAAAGTGGAGTTTAACAGTTTGTTAACTCTAAAAATTTAACATAAAACTCAAATTTAAAAAGAAATCCAAAAAAAGAATCAGTATAATAAAAAAAAATGAGAAAAGAGTATTAGACTTGCTTATTTATTCATTAAGGAAAATAACTTGAAATGACAAGAAAATGTGAACCTTTGCTTTTAGTACCCCGTGTAGCCTCATGCAGTTATAACCACAACTGAATGCTTGTGGTAACAGTTAATTAGTCCTGGACATTGGCTCAGAGAAATTTTATCTTATTCTGTACAAAACGGCTTTAACTCTTTTATGCTGGTGAGTTTTCTGCCTTGGATGTCCTGCTTTCGATATACACAATGTACACTGCTCAAATAAATAAAAGGAACACTTAAACAACACAATGTAACTTCAAGTCAACCACACTTCTGTGAAATCAACCTGTCCAGTTAGGAAGCAAC
>JAOUQT010310843.1:0-15030 GCA_025769995.1 Xyliphius kryptos | reverse complement strand
AATAGTCGAGCCGGGACAGGATGAGGGCCTGGACCAGCAGCTGAGTAGCCTGTTCTGTTAGGAAAGGTCTGATGTTCTACAGAGTGAATCAGCAGGAACGGCCAGTTTCCGTGTCCTGATCTGAAAGTTTTTAATGATTGTCAATTGAAAAACCAAGATTACGGACAGAGTCAGTCAGAGGTTCAGGTCATGATGGATTGTGGCTTTAGCACACCACCAACCAACCTCTTTCTATAAGGGCAATGTAACGTACTGAGTAGAATGCTCGTCAATCCTATTGTATACCAAAAAAGCCACTAAAAGCCATCAACATTGCACCGCGCAGCTTGATATAAGAATGTCAGGGTGTCTTTGCGTTCAAGGGCAGAAGTACTGTGGCAACCACGTGCCCCCGCCACTTTGGTGGTTCAATGGCCAATCTGAGAGATTCCCACTGGTTTTCCAGCATGCATTGCGGCTGTGGGGATGAAAGTCGTGTTGAGTTCGAGAGTGTTCTAAAGTATGTGACATTTGGATTTAGGACTTCTCTCAGAGTCTCTTCTTCGTCGCAGCCACATGTACTAATTCATGGATGTGTTGCATGTAACATTTACTAAACATGTATGTCAGTTGTTTCCCTTTAAAAGCCAGATGAAGTCTAAATTTGGTGGACTGCTATTTTATGGTGCAGTATGCTATGGCCTCTCAGCGCTGGGGATTCCTGGTTCGAATCCCGATCTGGGTGGAGTTTCCATGTCCTCCCCGTGTCCGCGTCTGTTTTCTCCTGGTTCCCTCCCACAGTCCAAAAACATGGATTCCAGGTGATTGAATGCTCTAAATTGCCCTGTGTAGTCTGTGTTAGTGTGTGTGCCCAATGAAGGATTGGCGTGTATCTGTCCAGCACCCGAGATGTTCTCCCTTGGGTGGGCATGGGAAACCCCACCATGACCCTTGTAGAGGATTAAGCGAAAGATTATGGATGGGTGTTTATTGCTGATGTAAAAGTTTGCATAGCTGCCAACCGGAATGCCCCATTGTTTGGTAAACTGCTACGTGTCCACGATATAAATTACAAAGACCATAAATTATTATATAAATTCTAACTACGAGGCAGTTGTAGACTTGGGGTTAAAGAACCAGCCTTGCAACCTGAAGGTCCCCGGTTCGTTTCCCACTCCCACCAACTACTACAGCTGAAGTGCCCTCGAGCAAGGCACCTAACCCCCAATTGCTTCATGGGCGCCGTATAAAAAGGCTGCCCACCGCTCCACCTGTGTGTGTATATTTGTGTTTCACTGCACGTATGGGTTAAATGTGGAGGACAAATTCCTCTGTGTGTGAGTACAGTAGGCAAAATGGATCACTTTATTCACTTAACATCTGATTCGTTGTTTTACGTTAATGGTGCACCTGTGTTTTCCATCGCCAAGACAGCAAAACGGCAAAAACGTACCTGAATATACATCGACGTAAATATATTCGCTATTTAAATGGCAAAGGCACAAGGCTGGAAACAGGCTGTTGGTGGGCTGTACGATAGCAGTGAGAACCTTACAACCAATGGTACAATTGTCTATTAAATATTGCCCTTTAGAAATATCAGCAAGCAGCTCATATGTACTGATGTGTTCTGTATTAATTCAAGCAAATAGTTGCATTTTTTCTTTTAAATCACCAAAAAAAAATTCCTACTTTAGCGTTACACATTTTTTGTCCTCCTCACATTACAGGTCTGTGCATGTTGCCTAGTTGCCCAGTCCCCCAGTTAGCTTTCCCTCGAATTTACAGCGAAAGGAGCTGTTAACACACAGTCTGTTAAAACACTCCATGTGCCAGAAATATTCGCTTCATTATTCTGTGATCAGACTGCAAAAGCAAAATTTATACCGAACTCGAGTAACCGATTTAGAAAACACATTTCATATTTAGCTCTCAGCTTAATGGACAGCAGTACCGCAGAGCGGAGACAGAGTTACAGAGACCAACATCTGTTACACTGCTGTAGCACAGAATTCTTTTCTCAGATCATCAGGAAGCTTTAAGAACATTACATGTATACAACCAGAACATGATGCCTATGCACTATAGATAATACCTACCTCCAGCTTTATTAACACTAAAACTAAAGGAAGAGTCATCCGCTCATACCTTCTCTTTAACTTCCTGCAGCAAGGCCGTAATTTGCTGGTGCAGAGTCAGGACCTCCTCAGGTATTTCATCACTTCTCATCCTCATCCTGTTCATGATCTCCTGTAGTCTGACGTTCTGAGACTCCAATTGTATGCGTACCTCCTATTAAATAATGAGAAAATATTCATGTTTTTAAAATAAGATCCCCTCCAAATCTTTTTTACCCCCCCCCCCCCCCACGTCTTATGGACTTGCTTACTTTTGTTTTTGGATCTCAGTTGGTTTAAAGAATTGGATTCTATACAGTCCTTTAAATTGTATTCAGTTGACAGTTCATCGAATCTGATTCGCAAATTAGGCCTTTGTGGTTTGGTGTCTAAACTTTATCATCAATGTGCAAATGAGTTTAATATAAAGTTGTGTCTGATTAGCTACAATCATAGAATTATTCAAAATCTTTACGGTTTCCAGTTTTGTAAATGGTTCACATGTATGTAAAATAACTAATCTTCCCACAAAATGTATTTGAAATTGTATTTATATAATACTATAATTACACATCCTGGAAACCTGGCTAGAAGGTATTTAGGTTTTGTAACAAAATAGTCTGCGTCAGGGTCAGACCAATAAATCTGTCTAATCTGGACTTCAGAACGAAGAGATTTGGAGTTTCTTGGTAGATTATTATTACAGGGCCTTGAAAAAATAACAAGCGAGCACTAACCCGTATTTGTGTGGGATCGGAGGAGGTTTCCAGGATGGATGAAAGAGAGAGAGAGTTCTGCTGCACGGCTTGCAGCTCTTCCTGAAAGCGAACCCACTCCTGGATCTCAGACATTACACCATGTCTCACCTCAGTGCTTCGTTCTTTTAAGCTGTAGATAAAAACATGCATGTATGCTACACATGTTTGGACACACCTCCTTTTTGCTCCACTTGTCCAGTTCCACTTATGGAATTTGTAGTTCTACAGTTACAGACTGTAGTCCATCTGTTTGTGGACTACAATACATACTTTGTCTACTTTACCGCTGTTCTAATCAACGGGACCCAAAAAGTAGCACCACAGAGCAGGTATTATTTGGTTGGTGCATTATTCCAATCCCAGCCGTGTCACTGAGGTGTTTAAATGAAACTACAGCAGAAACTGCAGAACTGACAATAAATTATCCAACACCCAAATTATAATTGTTCTGAGCTTTTCCTATTCAATAAAGAACAGAATCCAACAGGGGACTAAAATAGATGGACTACAGTCTGTTATTGCAAAACTACAAAGTCCATCAATAAGGTAAGTGGAGAAAATGGACAATAGAGCAAAAAGGAATGTCCAAACTGACTGACATTGCTCATCCCTTTAAACCTTAACCTTTAAACCATTACTGAAGATATGAAATGTAGGATAACAAAAAGGATCTGAATCCTTAAATCTGTTTTGCAACTAAAAATGTGGTGACCACTGACTTTTTAGACTTCAATGTGCTTTCAATGCATTAATAAAATCTCTTAATAGTATATACTGTAGACTGTTTGCTAGAATAGACAATGAGAGATGGTCTGATACCTTAAACAGCGAGACTGAAGAACCTGCAGCTCCTGATTCATCTCAGTGGAGGTATTAGGATCCTGAGTGTTTATGCCACTCAGCAGTCGTGATTCGTAGCGCTGCAGAGACAACAGACTGTGGTGTTCTTTGTCCAGTTTGGTCTGAAGCTGTTCCATTTGCACCAGGATTCCATGGAGCTTCGCAAGAGAGCCTCTAACTTTGGAAACCTCACTGAGTTCGTGTTGAAGTTCCTCCAAAGCTTCTCGGGATTTCTTCATCTAACAGCATACAACACACAATGCCACAGTTCTAGTACTTTCACATTCCCAAAGTTAGATCTTAGTAAGAAAACATGGTTGCAAGGTTCAACACTTTCAGTGCTGGGGATTCATGTTCTTTCTGTGTCTGTGTGGGTTTCCTCAAAGTTCTTCAGTTTCTTTCCACAGTCAAAAAATCGGGATTTAAAGGTAAATTGGCTGCTTTAAATTGCCCCTATATTGTGTGTGTGTGTGGATGAGTGTGTTCAGCAATAGATTGGCACCCTATCCTGTGTGTATCTGCCCAGGGTACCAAACGTTCTCCCATAAATGGGCATTGGTAACCCCCATGACCCTAGTATAGGATTGGAAGATAATGGATGGAATAAAATTATCTAAAGTTTATAAACAATTCATAAGAAGTTAAGACTCTTACCCTCAGAACAATTTCCATCCACTGTGTCTCTGAAAACGCCAATCTGGACTTGAGTGAATCGAGTCTGCGCTGCAGGATGGACCACTGTCTCAGCAGATTTCCAGCTGTTCGCTCAGAAGCTACTTTACAACACTGAAGAGCGCAATTCCCTCTCAATTCATCCAGCTTTGTACCCAGATTTAGCAGCTCGGTCTGAAAAACCTGGAAATGTTGAAGTCACACCAAGAACAACTGGTCAAGAATATGTAGATTAAAAACAGTTCCCAAACAGATGTTTTTGTCCACATTATGTTACACATAATGTCTTTTTCCTGCTTAGCAGATAAGTAAACACATGTGAACACTCAGACTCAATTTTTATTTATTGGTTAGGTGACACTTTATAAAAATATTTTATATAATAATACCCAACATCCCGTTTTAGGACCATAAATGTCATTTTTAAACGTCTCACCTTTATTTTCTGAATCTGGTCTTGGCATTCTTCTAAAGATGCTGGTTTAGGATGAAAGCTTTCTGAGAGCTTGGAGTCCAAGTCTTGAAGAAGCTGGCTTACTTCATCATGGTGATTACTGTGGATAGACTGCTCCTTCATGCACCTGAAAGTGGACCACAAACGAAAACCATCTCGGAAAACTCATTAAAAGTCCTTTGACTCACGGCGGCTCCTTATTTTCTAGCATAGGTATGTCATTTATAGTAATGGTCTGTTATTATATGTATTTACCGAAAGGAAATGCTCACAGCTACAGGAGCACTGAGTCATTCAATTCAGCATGCAAGAACCTTTTATGCACATTTTTCGGAGGAAATTAAATGAACTTTCCCACAACCATTGATTTGTGCGGTGCTTATAGCAGAACTCAATGTTTTATGCTCACCTCTGAATGGCCTCCACTTTCAGCTGAATCTGGCCTTCTAATTTGGCAACGCCCACCAGAAGTTGACTTAGAACTTGGATGTGGAGCTTTTCGATGGAAGGGACAGCAAAGCCTGCTTGTAAAGGTAATGTGCTCTGTATTTCAGCCATGTGAGCCGGGAAAGCTTTGGAAAGACTCATAAGAATCTGTTCAGTGTTCCAGAGTTCTTTGGTAAAATCGCTGGAACTTGCAGAAAGGAAAGAAATGTCGACTTCCGTCTGCTGTAGAAAACCCACAGCACGTTGCACCGCCAATTGGTATGCCTTCAGGAGATCTTTAGCCTGGAGCAGCTTTTTCTGAATGCACACAAATTTCATTATCTCAAAAGCCAATGGAATTAAGAAACTGAGAAAATATAGAATGTAATTAATGTAGCCAACAATACAAGGTAAAGTACTTACCATGCGTATTTCACATTCTTTTAAAAGGTTTTCTCCCGTTTCAGTGAGCTTTTTGTAGTTTTCAGCGTCTGTACAATCCTGAAACATCTTTAAGATGCTCATCCCAGAAGCAATGCTCCTTTCAAGTTTTGAGCAATTTTGTAGTTGTTCATTAATAGCGTTTTCATCTGGGTGCAGGTCGCTGTTCTGCTTTAGCCGCTCGGCGGACTCCATAAAATGTTCTGCAAGTGGGGAGAGGTTGATGGGTTTGTCAAGATTTGATTCCCGAAGAGAGATTTCAAGGGATTTGACGTCACTGCTAATAATATGTTTCCAAGAAGAAAGACTTTGCACCATGTTTTGAATCTTTTGCTTTTCTGAGCCCAGTTGTGCAGGATGGAGCTCATCAGAAATGGCCTCCAAATATTTTGCCGTCTCACGACAAGTTGCCTCTACCAGTGGTATCTCAGTGAGAAGGTTTTGGCCAAGTTTGAGTCGTTTATTGGATGCTGAACGACCATCAGCCACCATTGGCACTTCGTTCTTGACTTTTTCGATGTAGCTGGTCAAATACTGCACTAAAGCTAGATAGTCCTCGTGCTTTTCAGCCTGGTGCTCCAGGGCCCTTGCTCTTTCTTGCAGCTTCATAATGGTCTGCAGCAGCTGATCTTTCTGGTGTTCTTGAACATGCTGGACTAATATGGCGCGAGTAAAAAGTTCTATCAGTTTGCCTCGTCCAGGGTCACAACTGGTAAGCGACTCTTTAGTAATAGGATACTTTTGCCTTTCCAGATTGGTGGTTATCTGCCGCAAGCTCTTTTGGATGGAGACACATTCCTCTGTGGACAATTCTTGGGCATGGATGACCTCCTCAAGTTCCAGGCACGATGCACGCACCGATCTCACAATCCCATTGGTCCTTTCTCGTAAGGTGGTAAGTTTGTCAATAAGGTAAAACGTGTCAACCATAGTAAGATCGGCAATCACATCTTTTGATTCTAAAAGTGTCTGGATGATGGCTAGCCGCCGCTCAGCTTCTTTTAAAGTAGATTTTTGTCTCTGAAAGTAGACTTTAAAGTCCTTCATAGTGGTTCCAAGCTCCAGAGCTGCGGACTTGCAAGACTCTTTCTCCAATGCCGAAGCCAGCCATGTGCTGTGATCTGTGATCTGAGTATCAAGTCTCTGTCTAACGATGAGCATTTTATTCAGTTCTGCACACATGCAGTCAACTTTTTCAAAGATTTCACTATAAAGACTCTCTATATCCTGCACTACAGGAAGGATACAAGATAAATCTGCCTGACTAAGATGTACAATGTCCTCTTTTAACTTCTTCAAGGCCGATTGCTTTGATAATATGTCCGCTTGCAATGTTTTAATGGCATTAACCTGGTGTACTGCCTCATCTGGAAAAAGAGAAATCTTGTTTCTTCTGGTTAATCTGCTTTTTGTAACTTTAGCCCAGGTGTAGCAGGACTTCATGGTTTCAATAACCTTTGCCAGTAAGTGGTCTTTAGGACAGGAAGTGCAAGCACCCAAATTTTCCTGGGTAGAATTCAACTGGGATTTGAGATTTTGAAAAGCATTCTCAATATTAGCTTTTTCCATCTGCCCTAAAGGGCTTTGTAAAAGGGCCTTGGAGAGCTGGAGAAGGTACAGGTATCTTTCATTCATTTCTACTAAATCAGAGAACCTTAAAATTTCCTCTATGGCTCTCGAGCAGTCGGAGGATTTCTGTGCCGAGGAGAAAGGAGTAACTGTCTGCAGAACCTTTATTTCTCCCAGCAGAGTCTCGGTTTCTTTCATTAGTGTTGAAGACTCGAAAACACAAACATCTGCATGTCTCAGAAGCCTATCAGCAGTATCCTCTAAATTTTGCCAGTTATCCTGTAGGTTTTTCACTGGAATTAGGCAGGTTACTGGCCCCTCGGCCTCCACCAAATGGACTGCCAACTGGCAACACGAATGTAGTAGTTTTTGCAACATGTCCTTTTTCTGTTCCATGCTTTTTAGAAACGTTTGCAGTCTTTCTGCTTGAACAGCACTACTTTTTAATAAAGCTCTGTAAATGAAACAAAGTTTTGGATTAGAGTCACATATTACAAAGCTTGACCCTTATAACTTTATCAACATCAATTAACACCATCGCAGATCAGACTTGGCCAAGAATTTTAAGCCCGATGTCCTTCCTGACACAACCTTCACCCTCTACCAGGCTTGGGACACACAGACTATGGGGACAATTTAGCGCAGCCTATTCACCTTAAATCCATCTTTTTGGACTGTGGGAGGAAAATGGAAACCCCCTTAATCTGTAGGGATGAGAGTAAAAACAAGGGCATCCATCATTTAAAGATTTGGATTTCAATGAAGGTTAATGATAATGAAGTAACAGGAGATTTGATTTATATTTAGTTGGATTTATATCCAAAGCGACTGACAATTATCCCATGTAGACTTGGTTTAGGGCAGAACACAGAACTCTGGAACAATAAGGGTTAAGGGACTTGCTCAAGGACCCACATTGGTAACATCAGTGGACCTGGGATTTGCACCCTCAACTATCTGATTGATTGTCCAGCATCCTGACCACTGAGCTACCACTTCCTTGAACATAACGTGATCCATTTTGCCTTTTGTACTTACAGAAATGTATCCTCCACATATGGCACATAACCCATATGTGCAGTGAAACACAAACATATACACACGCTGAGTGAAGTGAGCACACGTAAACAGCGCCCGGGTTGAGGTTAGCTATGGTTAAATGGTGGAACTGGGTAATAATCCCAGGATCTTCAGGTCACAAGGCTGGTTCCTTAACCACAATCCTTTAACTGCTCCGAAATTTGATTACATTAAAACATTTTGATGTTTTAATGTAATTTTTGTCACAGTTTATTTAAAGTCTTTGTGTGTACCTTCACATCACTTTGCATAAAGCTAGGTACAATGACAGTATCCAACTAAAAGCTAATTCATGTATCTAGGGTTTCAACAACAGAGTAAAATAAAGCAACAGGACTACTTACAGTCTGCTAGACTCAAGTTTGTCAATTGTGGCAACAGAAATGCAACATGTTAGGATTCTGCGCAATAACAGAGCCACAGACGAATCCAATAAATACAACGCTCAGTTTATTTAAAAATAAACCGGAGAGATACCGGGTGTAACACCCAAACTGGTACCCGATTGCCGAAGGACTGATCGATAAACAGTCCAATCGACATATCCCACAATGAAGACGATCGCCAACGCTGTATACACAACGCAATCCACAATCATACAAGGAGCATGAAACAAGGAAGGAATGCATACTAAAACGAACAAACGTACAAACAAAACCGGATTAAATAGCGGGACGAGTGGAAATTAGATTAGAACTCAGGGGATGGACTACAGGTGACACCAGTGAAGGGAAGTGGAACAGGCAGAGAAAGGAAAGAGGATGTGACAGTACCTTCCCCAACAAGGGAGTGTAAAGAGGGAACAGGGGAAGAAGAAAAAGGCCTACCCCTACGGCGAGGACGACCCCGGGAACATAGAGCTGGTCTATCAGGATGGAGAGAGTGGAAGTCGGCTAGTGAAGAATGTCAGATGCAGTGACCCAACTTCTCTCCTCAGGGCCAAAACCTTTCCAGTCCACTTAACACTGCATAACCCAACCCTTCCAGTCCACTAAACACTGCATAACCCAACCCTTCCGGCGTGAATCCAAAAGTGAAGAGACACAATAAACATTAGGTAAAGAGTAAAGACCAAAGACCAAACTCTTTCACTCCGGGTAAACCAGTCACCAACGGCAGGAGCAGAAGAAGGTTCAGAATCCCAAGGCACAAATGGAGGCTGATACCCTAAAACACACTGAAAAGGCATGAGACCAGTGGCAGAATGCATAAGCAAATTTCTCTGCCCAAGGAAGAAAACAAGCTCAATCAGACACATTACTAAATGCAAAGACACACAAACATAGCCAGCTCCTGATTTACTCTCTCACACTGCCCATTACTCTCAGGTTGGTAACCAGAAGTCAAACTAACTGTAGTGCCCAATTTCTCAAAAAATTATCGCCACATGGCCAACGTAAACTGAGGACCCTGATCAAACAAAATATCCTCAGGAATCCCAAACACGGGAAACAGATGGCGGAATAAGATCTCGGCTGTCTGAAAAGCAGATAGTAATGCAGGTAAAGAAATTAATCTCACAGCCCAAGAAAAACGATCAATAAGAAATAGTGGTGAAGCCCTCCGATATTGGTAGGTCAACAACAAAATCGATAGCCACGTGACTAAAGACGAGAAGGAACAGGCAAAGGGACCAGCAAGCCAGCTGTGTCTTAGGTGTCTTGCAGGCAGCGCAAACCGAGCAGGAGCTCATGAAACGTCGAACCTCCAAATTTAGCGTAGGCCACCAATACTTCCGACACAAGAGCTGAATAGTGCGAGCCGCTCTGGGATGTCCTGCGCAAAGTGAGATGTGAGCCCATGTAATAAGACGAACAAGGGAACAAAAGTAGGCCCCGACGGAACATTTCGTGGAGGAGTACGAGTTATCTCCAAAATCTCCTGATCAATCTCCCACTGAACGGATTTAAGAAAACAGCTAGCAGAAAGAATAGAAGTAACCTCAGTAGATGTTTGTTCAGGATCGTCATGAAGACGAGAAAGAGCATTTGACCTGCGGCTAAGAGTACCAGGGCAATAAGAAATGACAAACTGGAACTGATTAAAAAACAAAGACCACCTAGACTGCCGAGCATTAAGGCATTTAGCCCCCTTAAGGTACTCCAAGTTCTTATGATCGGTGAATACAATAAACGGCATACATGCACCCATTAAACAATAACGGCACTCCTCCAAAGCAATTTTAATGGCCAGAAGCTCCCGATCCCCAATACTGCAATTACGTTCAGCAGCAGAAAGTTTGCGAGATATAAAAGCGATAGGGCGCATGGTATTGCTGTTCCTGAACTGTTGAGACAATACCGCCCCAACCCCTTGAGACGAAGCGTCCACCACTACAAGGAATTATTTCTTAGGATCTGGATGGGCCAAGACTGGAGCAGAAGTAAATTGTTCTTTAAGAGAAGAAAAGGCTTCATCAGCCTCCAGATTCCATTGCAAAGGTTTAGGCTTCCCCTTAAGGAGACGAGTAAGTGGAAGGGCAATAGTTCCAAAAGACCTAATAAACCTACTTTAAAAATGAGCAAATCCCAGAAATCTTTGAAGCTCACGAATTAAGGAAGGAACCGGCCAATCCAGAATAGCACTAACTTTATTCTGATCCATCTGAATGCCCTCAGCGGAAATCTGATAACCCAGAAAAGTAATAATATTGCGATGGAATTCGCACTTCTCAGCCCCTACATACAGCTGGTTCTCTAAAAGACGTTGAAGAACCACTCCAAGAACATGTTTCTGATGGGAAACCAAATCCGGAGAGAAAATCAGAATATCATCAATGAAAACAATCACAAAGTCCCCCCAAAAAAAATCACAAATAAATGCCTGGAACACCCCAGGAGTATTTTGCCAAATACTTGAGCTACCAGAGAATAAACTGGTGGAACATTGACGGGAAGTGCACATCTAAAAAAAATCCTCCACCCTAACTTGCCAAATAGAACGCTGAAAACAATTGTCCAAACAGTAAGATGACCACTGAAAAAATTTTGGCTGTAGACCAACACACTACTGGGTTGTGACACCTGAGCCAAGGTAGACCCCAAATAAGGGGAAACGACAGAGAAGAAATAATATAGAAAGACAAGGTTTCATGGTGAACGGACACAGTAGACAAAGTAATAGAACCCGGATGAAGAGGACGACCATCAGCAGATTTAACATTAATAGGAACATTAAGTACATTGGTGGGGAAATCCCATAATCTGGCAAACTCACAATCCATGAATTAATTAATACTAATAATAACAGAAATAGTCAAAGGTTTCTGTGTAAATGTACGACAGGAGCTTAACATTACATTAGTAAATTTACCTACATCCGTCACAGGAGACTGGTTAGAACATATATGATTAGTTGGAACCACTGGGCATGATGCCAGGAGGCACTCACTGCTGGCACAAAAAATACACAATCCGCTGCAAATACGATGCTCATGCAGTGTTGCCAACTTAGCAACTTTGTCGCTATATACACGCTGGGGCGGGTGCTGCCGTAAGCCCCGCCCCACAACACTCAGAGCAGACCCTCACCGCTCCACAGCCACACTGAAAATGAACCGCGCATGCCCAAAGCTGCCGCTGACGCCCCGCCCCGTATTTACAGAGCGGGATGTAAATATTAACTCTTTAGTCTTCAGCAAGACACAAAAAGAAATCACTGCATTTAACTCACACAGTCTCAGTCATCCTTCACCTCATTCACCACATAGCCTGTCACTTTGAAAAGTGACTGCCCAATTCATAAGCAACAGATGTTCATTTGTAGTTCGAACATATTTAGGGTGTTTTTACTCACTTTCTCTCCCAACGTTATTCCTTTACAGCTTTAAAAAACATATGTAAATTAGGTTATGACGTGGTTTAGCGACTGTTAGGACAACCAATAGCTACTTTCCTTACTGAGGAGTTGGCAACACGACGCTCACGTTCCCCGAATGAAAGACGATCGGAGATTACCTGCCTCGGAGTCTTGCAGTCGAGTTCCGTGCAGCTTGAAGAGGCGACAGGAGGTCGCTCAGTCGCAACCACAACCCCACGTTTGAACATGAGCTGATCCAGCTGAATCGCTAAACAGAGCAGTTCGTTAAGCGACATGTCGGCGTCCCGGAGCACGAGCTCCCTGCGGATCTCGAACCGAAGGCCGGCGCGGAAAGCAGCCATGAGCTCGGGTTCGTTCCACATGTTCTAAACAGCAAGTGTACGGAATTCCACAGCGAAAGCTGCCACCGAGCCTGGTCCCTGACGTAGTTCCAGTAATCGTTCGCCAGCAGAGCGGCCATAGTGCGGATGCTGAAAAGGGTTTCTGAATAATTCCATTAATAATCCAAAGTACCGGACTGACCACGCAAGCGCCAAATTATAAACGCGACTTTCTGTACATCAGTATCTTGAGGGCGTTCAGCCAAAAATAAGGAACGCTGCACCAAAAAGTTCAATCGTCAGCGACCGGAAACGGTGAAGGCTGTGTATCAATCCACTCCCGAGGCTGTGTCTCAATCCACTCCTAAGGCGTGGGAAAAGGATGTTGGGATGTTGAAATCCCGTTCCAGGTGCGTCTGGCGCTCAAACACAGAGCTAATTGCTGCAGACAGACCACAGATGCGCTAGTGTAACTCACCCGGAATTAATCCGTGATCATGAATAGCTGCAGCTCGATCCAGTTCGGTGGAAAATGCCGGATCCATAATAAGGTTCTGGCCAAAAATAATAATAATAATAAAAATAAAAAAATAAAAAAGGTTCTGGCGTTTGTTACGGTTAGGATTCTGCGCAATTACAGAGCCACAGACGAATCCAATAAATACAACGCTCAGTTTATTTAAGAATAAACTGGAGAGATACCGGGTGTAACACCCAAACTGGTAGTGCTGATCGGTAAATAGTCCAATCGACGTATCCCGCGATGAAGACGATCGCCAACGCCGTATACACAACGCAATCCACAATAGTACAAGGAGCATGAAACAACACGGAAGGAACGCATACTAAAACGAACAAGCGCACAAAAACCGGTTTAAATACGAGGGACAAGTGGAAATGAACCGGAAGGAACAGATTCGAACTCAGGGGATGGACTACGGGCGACACCAGTGGAGGGAAGCGGAACAACAGGCAGAGAAGGGAATGTGACGCGACACTTATATTACATTGCCGAAGCGTCTTTGTATCGCCTTAATGTATTTTCGCATTTCCATTTTCTATTTATTGTCATTTGTGTGTGTAAAATGTTGTGTATTTTTATTTGCAAATAGAATAGCAATCTGAGTAAAATGAATGAATCGAAAATATTTAAAGAAATATATGGGTAAGACTTTACCTAAAACTTTATAATGCTTGTTATAAGCCTTTCTTAATGTTCATAGATGTACATAACCCCACTTTTGAAGTGTTATAAGAACATGGCATAAGTCTTTATAACACAAAGTGACATAATGCATTAGAAATTATATATTTTAACTGGTCATCAACTTATACAAATCCAAAGAAACAAAAGTTAAAATAAGTTTATTATAATGCATGTCAGTGTTATAACAATTTTTGACTATGATTATGAACATCTATGTACATTAACAAAGGCTTATGACACATGGTATGATATAAGCATTATGAATACTATACAAAGCTTTATGAATGCATTTATAATATGAGTGAATCACGTTCGTCTAAGTGCTGGAGATTCCCGGTTTGAATCCCGGGATGTTCTCCCTGTGTCTGCATGGGTTTCCTCCCACATTCCAAAAACATGGATTTAAAAATAATTGGCTGCTAAATACAGCCCTTATTTACAGCCCCTATATAGTCTGTGTGTGTGAGTGAGTGTATGCCCCCGTAACCCTAGTAGAGGACTACACAGAACATAATGAATCTACAAAAAATGTACTCTTTACACAAATGAATGAACTTACAGACTCATAGTATCCAGTTCAGCCTCTTGTTTCTGAAGCACATCCTGCATGGCCTGCAGTTGCTGGTGATAATGTGTGACTTGTTGGAATTGGGTCTCTTTAATCTGTACAGTAGCTGTGGCATTAAGCAGTGCTGCATTTATTCTCCCTTCAATATATCGGCTGGACTGAGAGAGCTCATGTTCTCCACAAAGTTTCAGTGAAGCCGCCTGCTCCATAACGACTTTTCTGCAGCTCTAGGAAGATGTAACAAAGCAGATTGGTAAATATATTACATGTAAATTTAATGCATTTAAAAATGACTATCGCGGCTTAGATAAATATCAGCTTCTTTGTAAAGATTACAGCAAAAATGACATGTCCAGTGCTTTATTCTCTTCAGTCCAATATTAAATGATAAATTCAGAAAACTATGTAATATTTGGGTTTTTAAAAATATAGGAAACTATTTTTTTAAAAATATCACAAGGTTTTATTATAGTGGTGCTGAATTCAGTTCCATTCATCGGTGTCGTTCCCCAGGCCCATCCAGGGAAGATCATCTCGGTCGCTGGGCAGATACACCCAGGACAGGGTGCCAATCCAATCGCTGGGTACACACTCACTCACACTCACACAGTATACAGGGCAATTTGGAGCATTCAATTTATCTTCATGTTTTTGGGATGTGGGAGGAAACCGGAGAACACCCACACAGACATGATGAGAACATGCAAACTCCACCCAGATAGGGATTCGAACCGGGAACCCCCAGTGCTGAGAGGCGAATGTGCTAACCACTAAGCCACC
>JAOUQT010310835.1:0-15030 GCA_025769995.1 Xyliphius kryptos | reverse complement strand
GTGTCCAGAGCATGGAGCAGATACCAGGAGACAGGCCAGTACACCAGGAGACATGGAGGGGGCTGTAGGAGAGAACACCCGCCGCCTCATCAGGAGCATGCCCAGGCATTGTATGGAGGTCATACAGGCACGTGGAGGCCACACACACTACTGAGCCTTATTTGAATGTGTCTTGAGAAATTTCCACTGAAGTTTGATCAGCCTGTCATTTGATTTCCCACTTTAATTTTGAGTATTATTCCAAATCCATGGGATAATAATTTTGATTTACATTTTGATAATTTTTATGTTTTTTTGTTTTTAATGCATTCCACTATCTACATAATAAAGATTTTCAACTGAAATATTTTATTCATTGAGATCTAGGATGTGTTATTGTAGTGTTACCGTTATTTTGTTTAGCAGTGTATATATGAGTCCATCCTCCAGGACTGCAACGCTATCAGTCTACCAGAAGTCCAGGTTCCATCCCGTAATCGTCATATCCGCAGTGTTTTGGCAGTGCCATGGACAAAAAGCTGGTGACACACGAATAATAATGTAATAAACGGAGTGTGATTAACATAAAGTGCAGCGTGTGACTCCGGCATAACTGACTAGAGCAGCAGAACTAAAAGGAACAGATACTGCAGGGTACTTAGTCGAGAAGAACGCGCCATAATAGCATAATTTCAGATCTACAGCTTTTTTAACAGGGAATTAAATACACACAAAAGTAAATAGGTGTGGTTTTAATAAACTTTTAAGGATTGATAGTGATATCATCACAAACAGTAACCGAAAGGCTTTTTCAAAATTGAGGAACCTTGTGGGAGAACGATCTTCCACCAGCAGTAACTTCACTAATTCTAGGAACTAAAAGTAAACCAGCACCCTGAGAGCAGAATGTGTGTTGGCTTATATGACTGAATGAGTTGCTGAGATACTGAGAAGCCTGATAATCTGTGCAAAGTTTTCATGTATTCCGTGTTGGTTTCCTCAAGGTTCAACAATTTTTATTATAGATTTTATTTTCTATCACTTTACATTTAGGGAAATTAAAATGTTTTAAACAAGACATTAAGGTAACTTTACGACTAATTAATTGTAACATTTTTAATTACTATTTATTGTAAAATGTATTAATTAATTGTCTTATCCCTAAACTTTTCCTGAAGTAATGATAGTAAACACACAAATCAAGTTGCCCGGTGCACGGTTAACAGCTCACTACAGCTCTTTAAAGTAAGGCCCTACCTGTTTTTTTACATCTACTTTTTGATCTTAAAGTTAATTTGCTCCCCTTTTTCAGACAAAAGGCTAATCTACATTTGGCAGAAATATAGCACACCAGGTACTAAACTTCCTCCAGGGCGGGTGTGTCTGCGCTGAGGAATGCTGAGACCTAGACGTGCTAACCACTTTGCCACTGAGCTGCCTGCATACAGTTATTATAGATTTTATTTTCTCATTACAATACATTAATGGTAATAATAATGCTTTGTATCGAAAACTAGCTTCGAAACAGTTGAGAACTTGATAACAATGTAAAAGTTGAAACGCACGCTGTGAATTCGAAAAATATTTGCTTTGATTTATTTCTAACTGCACGTACGTTATCCTCACATGAGATTCTGACTTTGGAACCAAATTTATCATATGATAGCCAGATAATCTTCCAGCAGCAAATCATGCCATCCAAAGGCTTCCTTAGCAGACATATTTATTTTGCTGTTGTGTGCATAGTTTAATGGTTAGAGCTCAACTTTGGGCTTATTAGCATACTCTAAGAATTAAATTAAGCACATTAAGCATGTGCTGTGCTCATTATTTTGTGTGTGTGCATGTTTGCGTAGTTATTTGGTCGGTCGTATCAGTGGCCCTGCTGTGATCTGGGATAGAGATGCAGGCTGTCTGATTGCTTTTGCTTTCGTGTTCCATGTTTGCCTCATTAGACCCAGGCTTTTCTTAAACACGGGGATCCATCTTCCACAGTTCTAAAGCATGTTATGTATAATTTTGTGTTTTCCAGAAATTTTATAGGTTGTAATCTACGGGAATGATAGTTCAGAGAGAAGCCACTAAAATCCTTTCTAGATAGCATACAAATATGTGCCACATATGGCTGAGCTGTGGCACTGCGGGCCCACTGAGTGCACTGGTAAACTGGATGTAAACCAAGTGAGTCTAGCACACATCTGGCGGAGATGGTCCACAAACTGAAAAACATGCGTTTGGCCCACATTTTCCAAAACACCTCTGGCCCATCTGGTAAAGGTATGGCAGTGGAACATACTTTGATTGACTCGTGGTGTCAGGAACATCATTTGTGTTTCCTTTTCGGTTAATTAACTTATTTGTTCCTCGGTTGTGTCCCATTTTAGTTAATTAACTGTTCCCTTTTGTTATTGGTTCCCCTTTTTGTCATGTGTCATGCGACACCAAATCGCTTGGCTCCCCTCGCCTTCCGACCCCAAGAGTGTCTGCCGAAGGTTGTCCTGCCCCAAGAGTCTCTGTTGGAGGCCGTCCCGTCCCAAGAGTGTCTGCCGGAGGTCGGCTGGTCCCAACAGTGTCTGCCAGAAGTTGTCCGGTCCCAAGAGTGTCAGCCGGAGGTCGTCCGGTCCCAAGAGTGTCAGCCGGAGGGCATCCGGTCCCAAGAGTTGCTTCCTAGCCACCCATTGCGTCGCCTGCCCGAGGGGCGGAAAACTCTTTGCGTCCGCCGTTGCGGTTTTAGGCAATTAACTGTTCCCTTTTTGTCATTGGTTCCCTTTTTGTCATGTGACAGGGGCTTTTTTTTATATTTTCTCTGTTTCCGTTCCCGCCCTCCCCCCCCCCCCCCCCAATTTTTGGTTTTTAATGTTTTTTAATTAAATTGTACTTAACTCGAAAAAGAAGCACAGCATTAGTAATCTTATTTAACAATACTTTGCAGCTACTGGAATACAACAAAGGGAGCTGAATAGTGGTGTAAGGTAGGCTCACAATGGTTGGTTGAATACAACCCAAGCGTTAGATTTCTGGGTCAACTGAAGATGCTTGATTGTACAAGCTGGAAAAGCATGAGGACTTGGACCATAACTGAGTATCCTGGTAAAGCAGGGTCTGCGTCTGGACCCCGGTCTGCCCATTACTGACCTCTGGTCTACCCTATATGGTATGTTCACAATTCACAGTAAAATAGAAAACCTCATGGACCAGCACATTGAGTCCAGGTAGCTGCACCGCTAAAATTGCAATCCACTAGTCAGAGCGCCACCTGGTTCTCAAAGAAAACGGAAAGTGACATGCTGATTGGTTTATGTAGGGCACGACCAAAACACACCCATGAATATTGAGAAACATTGCACGTGCCTTTTGCACTACCCTTGGTGTTCCCGTCATTACAATAGGAAAGACACACTGACATGTCCTAAATCACTTGCTGGAGATCGCTAAAATAAGGCTCTTAATCTTAATGAGCCTGAACCTGAGCCACTAAACCAACCCAAGTTGACTGGTTATAAAATATTTATTCATTCATTCATTATCTTTTGCTTAATTCTTACATGATCGAATGGGTATGGGAAGGGGGAGGGGGTCACAAATCTATCACTGGGCATACTCAATCACACACACAGTCTATATGGTGCAATTTAAAGCATTTAATTCACCTTAAATCAATGTTTTTGGACTGTGGGAGGAAATCGGAAAGCCCAAAGGAAACTTCACCCAGATTGGGATTCGAACCGGAAATCCTTTTTTTTTTTTTTTTTTTTAAATAAAACATCTAAATAAATAAAAAAAAAAAAACATTGAAGTTCAGAGAGATTTTTTTTCCAAAGTCACTCTGTCTGTGATCATTTTTTTTGTTATTACTGTATTCAGAGAGGAAAGAATAAGGAAGGTGTAACACTGTATTTATTAATTATTTAGGGAAAAAAAAACCTTTAGTTTGAAGTCATTGGTCTAAATTACTATATCTTAAAAAAAAACGTACCTGTCATTAAAAATGTGATATAAAGTCTTTAAGGTATCACTCTCCAGTAAAGAAAAGAGAATAAACGAAAGAAATAAACTGAAGAAAATATAAAAAACTAAATAAATAGGATGGCTGTCGAATACAATGGGAACGGACGTATAGACAAACGAAACACATTGCAGTCAAATATATCAAAGGAAAGAAGAGTTTTATTAAATATTGTAACAGGGAACCTAAATGGAATTGATTCTTACACAACCCGCTGGGACAGAATATGCCCTTCAGTAAACATGAATACAGAGCTCTGTCACTCAGCCGTAGGTGCGAAGTCGAAATCCAGTCATTAAATTACAGAGTAGGACAGAGACTTCACATCTAACAGATTTTATTGGTGTGATGGGAAATTCTTCTCCAAAATATCACATAAAATCAAACAAATACAAACATGCACTAAGGAAATCCAGAAGATAATCTTATAAAATTTCAAGAATGAACCATTAACTGCAGTTACATTTGGAATAACAATTTAAAATATTACTGCCAAGTAAAAACATTTATATACGTTACATTTGGTCATTTACAATGATAGATTGGCACCCTGTCCTGGGTGTATCTGCCTGGCGCCCGAAGCCGTTGTCCCCTGGATGGGCCTGGGGAACCCCACGGCAACCCTTATAGAGGAATAAGTGGACGATAATGAATTAATAAATAACTTTAGTCATTTAGTGGACAGTTTTATACAAATCAACTTACAAATAAGAGAACAACACAAGTCAGTAGTTTAGAAAAAAAGAGCTACACTGTAGTACCATTAAACCTGCGCATTACTTGATCTGCCTGCTTTAAAAAAAAAAAATTCAAACCAAGGCTGGGCAATTGCTATCCACCAAGGGCCTCGCTATCCACCAAGGGCCCCACTCTACCCATGCGCCAATATCGATATTCCAAGCTCATCCCCTCTATTCTACCCATGGGCCAATCGCTATTCGCCAAGCGTCCCGCATCATCCCATCCACTCTACCTGCGGGCCGATCGCTAAATGCCAAGCGTGACGTGGCATCCCCTCCACTCTAGCAGTAGGCCAATCTCTAGTGTCCCGCATCATCCCCTTCACTCTACCGACGGACCAATCACTATATGCCAAGCGCACCACATCATCCCCTCCATTTTACCAGTGGGCAAATCGCTATAAAGGTGACACACGCAAAGGGCCCCGCATCATCCCCTCCACTCTACCTGTGCACTGATCACTATATTCTAAATGCTCCGGATCATCCCCTCCCCTCTACCTGTGCATCAGTAACTATATGCCAAGCACGCCACATCATCCCCACCACTCTACCCACGGGCCAATGGCTATAGAGGTGACACACGCCAATCACCTTATTTTATAGATCGTCACAACTCACAAATCTATAATAATATGTTCATTTTAAAAATATAAATGCTAAAAAGCCATCACTCATTCAGAAACATTTGCATTTCAGTTTTCACGTTGCTTTAACATTCTCCACTGTAACGCAGCACGTGTTTTCTGCTAGTTCATGATATAAGGCATACTTTTCTAAGACTCAAATTCCCCCCATTCTGTTATTTGCTTTTAAATTATTTTGGGTCACCTCAATATGCCTACAAATCTCCAAAATCTCAATCAGAACATGAACCAGCAATTCCTTACCCTTGCATGTTTCAGAACCAAAGGCAGGGGGCAGGTTTCATGGTGCAGTGATTTTAATGTTACTGCTTGAGTGCCCTTGTCTATCTGATTTTTTCATTACTCCTAAGGATCGAGGAGTAAAACAGCCCAATTAAATTACATACTAGGACAAGACACAACTGAGTTTTACGATTCTGAGATTTTTATGGTATTAACATAGAAGCCACTGTGTCCCCATTAAACTGCTTGACCTCCACTATGTAACTGAACAAACCGAAGTATGTTTCAATCCACACTTGCACTGCAGACACTCACCTTTACAGAACACAATATAATGTTAATGTTCCAATCCTGATGTTCAGGTTGTATTTATACTCAGTGGCAGGAATGATTATTGACTGACGGTAAAACCACAGCCAAAAGAAAGTGTGGTTACATTTTCATTCAATTACTGTGGTGGAAAACCCCCTCTAGCCACAGATATTATGTTACAATTATTTTTACTACTGTCAGGAGCAGGCTGTATGGTTAATTTCTCATCTCGTTGATCTGTGTTTCATTAATTGTAGAAATAATTGCAGTTAATTAGTTAATTAATATGATTGTTTTTTCTCCTGTCATGTGGTTTCCCTTTTGTGTATTTAAACTCGCCTTACCTTTCCGCTCCTATTCAGCGTTATTTAAAGTCAGTGCTGTGTCATTTGTGCATGTGTGTATTGTTCCCCGGTGTCTCCTGCATTAAATACGCATCTTTATCTGAACTCTGGACTTTGTTTTCATGCAGTAAAAGCGTCCATCTGATGACAATCAGCATCTTTAAGGTCGGGCTTGTCATGATGATACTTGCAGCGCTGGGGATCCAGGTTCAAATGCCAGTCTGGGTGGAGTTCTCCCCGTGTCCATGGTTTCCAGCTTCCTACCACAGTTTAAAAACATGGATTTGAGGTGAAGTGACTGGTTTAAATTGTCCTTATATAGTGTGTGTTGGAGTAAATGAGTGAGTGTGTGCCCAGTAATGAACTGGCACACTATCATGTGTGTATCTGCAGGAATTTTGAATTCGATATAAGGCTTTATGTCCGTATTAATAAAGCATTATGAATTCTTTATAAAGTTTTATGTCTGTAATAATAAAGCCTTATGAATTCTTTATGAAGCTTTATGTTTTTATTAATAAAGCATTATGAATGAATAGGATTTATGTTAAACAATCAGACTGTTCTTATTTAAAAAATGTTTTATTTTTACTCATCAGCAAGCTTGACCTCAGAAAACATATATAGGCCTTAGATATACAGCCTGTAACAACATCTATAACTTAAGTGGCTTGGCATGTGTTATTTCGATAACAACTGGCATGGAGGTAGAGTGGAGGGGATGTGTTACGCCCGGCGTGTCAAGGCCAAACATGAAGCGCGCAGCGGCGCGCTGGAAGGAGTAGGTTGCCAGACGAGGGTGAATGAAGGGTACTTTTAATCATAAGTGTCGCGGAAACACGCAGACACAGAGAAAACCTAAGACACGCGAACGCACACTACAAATAATAGAAAATAACCGACAGGGACGAGACGGAAAGGGCAAGACTAAATAATAAGAAGGTCCCTGTCACATGACAAAAGTAACCAATAACCAAAAAGGGATAGTTAATTAACTAATCAAAACACAAATTAGGTTAATTAACTAAACGCGGAAAAAGCAAAGGGAAGGAGCGCCGTGCGCTTCTTAACACATACAGCCTTAGTTATTAAGGCAACAGGGCCTTATTGTTGGGATAGTTAGCTTGTTGTCAAGTATGGGGTAATGGCACATTAGCAACGTGGGCAATGACAATGATGTATATATATAGCACCCAGACGAATCCTAAACTTGGCACTGGATAATATTGCACTTCTGTGGATGGCATAAATTACTTTGTAGTGCATAATTTTAAATAATCTGAGACAATTTATTAATTATGATTATTAACCTACATTATTAGTGAATGTGTAATAAGTTTCCTGTTGTAGTACCAGTTTAATAGTAGTAGTATTGCTTTAATGGTGTATGGCTCAAAGAAGGAAAACATTTTTTTCTGATTATATTAGAACTTCCAACTACAGTGTAAAATGGTTTGGTCCTGTAGAACTTGGGCCAAGGCAAATTTATGCCGCTTTATATGGTACATTTATGCCATAAATCTTGATTTATTGTAACTTCTTAATATAGTGAAGCATCATAAAAATGGCAAAGCCAAAACAAAAAGGGCTTTTTGACTACAGGCACAATTTTAATAGATTTTGAGAAGCCATTCAACTTATTACATCACTTGTTACTTGGGGGGAAAGGACAGAACACGGAATTATATATTTAAAAAGTGCCTAAAACATATTGTAAAAAAACAATATTTTTTAACAGAATTGTGCCTGGCCAATTCACAGCTACAGGCTTAAGCACATTATTGGTAAAAATATAAAAACAAAACCTTTAAAACTGCGTGTTTTACAGTTTTATTTATAACCAAAATAATATTGAAAATAAGTCTTACAATAATTTGTATATTGTGTATAAACTCTTTAAATGTAAGGCCTCTAAGTCTCATCCAATAGTCAGAATAACTTCACTTATTATCGAATCAGACAAATAAAAAGTCATAATGCACATAAGCCAGGTTGTTTTCTGAAGAAAGGATTTTTTTTTTCTTGACTAAACAAATAAATGATTAGGCTTTAAACGTGATATGGTTCATTATAATAAAAGTGGAGCGTAGTCTGTCTGTCAGTTTTCTTGCGGACACAATACAGCCCTCTGCCACTGCCTACATCCCACCCACAAACTCCCAATAATCAGGAAGCGTCTCTGCACACACTAACAACATGTCTCGTGGGATTGCCAATCGATTGTCAGCTGAAACACCTGAGCATAAGCATCCTGTGGGTGTTTTAGTTGCAGTGTCAGGAAGCGTCTGTGCTCGCACAACCAACATGTCTTCCCGAACAGTGTCTCATTGCCCAAATATTACATTCATACATTTGTGTGTGTATTGGCTGACTTGGTCACTCTCTTTCCCTCACCTGATGACAGGTGTGTGTGTACTGTGCTGCCAGTACACAGTTCCTCTCCCTGTGTTTCCCCAGTAGGTGTGGCAGTTTGCAGTGAGGTAAAATTGGGGATGATATTTGTAAATTTAATATAATATTGATCCCTGATATCTGTGTATTGGGTGCATTCAGTGAGGAAGTGCCGCTCTGTCTCAGTTTTATTAAGTGTACACTGCTGACCCATATCGCCTCCCTCCCTCCACCACTTACATACTCCCGACAATAAGGAAGGGTGTCTGCTCACACAACCAACGTGTCATGCCAAACAGAGTCCAGCAGAAACTTCAGAGCAAAACTAGTCCCGCCGCCTTACATCAGGAGTTTGTGGTGGTGGGCCATTAGCATGTTTTGTGCGAGTACAGTCTTCTTTTTCTGACCTGTGTTATGCTAGGTTGTTAGCGCTCGCAGTGGAGCTTGGGTGTTGCACAGTATGGTATATTGGATGGGTTTGCATTGTTGTGCTTGGAAATTAGGGCAGAGAATGGCATGTTGCGGCACAGAGTGCGTCTGCCTGAAAACAGTGAGAGGCAGAAGTAGATATTATATTATGTGTATAGTATTATACTATATGTATTATAGTAAACATATAGTATATACTATTTTTTTAAGCGTCCATGTAAACAGTGTTCAAAATTTATCAGCTTTGAGTCTATATTTGAATTTTTACTGGTTACTAACTTTGCCACTTAAATCTTCAATAGAAGATTATTAAATAACTAGGAGGAAGGTCAGATGTTAATAAAGCTTGAGAGATAATTTAGACAGTGATGAACATTTTAGCTTTTTAATTAACAACAGTTTCCAATAATACGTCCCTGTTGTATAATGGATTGCAAATGCATTTAAACATTTATAAAACATAACATCCTGTAAGAGCAGCCCAAATATTCTTAATTTTAGTGTATGGTATTGATTTTTTTTTCTTTTGTTAGATAAAACATTTTAGTGGCTTATTTACTAAAATGAAAGCTTTTCTGGGTATCACTTTTGTTTTATTGTATGTTAAGATGAGCCATCAATATATGTGCAATATATCAATATATCAGTACACGATTCATTAAAGATGAAGATAAATGTTTTATCAATGAAATGCTTTTTTTAACATTTTTTAAATGTTAACCATGTTTTACAGAATGACATACATAGTACGACTTTTTTCATAAATAAATAAATTAAATTAAAGAAATAAAAGAAGAAGAACTGTCAGATAGCCCTTTACCCGCTTGAGACATGAGATGCATATTCTCACATTCTTTCTAATTGATCGGTCTCTGTTGTTATCCTGCCATCCCATCTATTAAGCACTAATCATCTTTGATAAATTATCCTTCCTAAGCTATTAATAGGCTTATAATACCGTGGTACAAATCTGCTATGTAGTAACCAAAATCTTAATGTATCTACATTTCTAGCAGTGAATGTGATTTATTAATTGATTTAACCATTAACCCACCAGGGAAAAACATGGCCTTTCCTGCAAATATATTCTGCTGTTAATATTGATGGGTTCATTTGCTCTGGGTTTTTTGCTAGACTTGTACATACTTAATACTTGTCTTAGTAATTATTAAATAAACAAATGGTGTGTTATATAGCCATTGCACTGTGTTTTAACCACCTCATTTTGTATATATGTAAGTAGTTGCTACCACCTTTTTCTTAAAATAGCCAACTCCACAATAATAAGATTATTTAGGTTCTTTTATAATGTTGCAGTGCACAACTTGCAACCATCCATTACATTTTTCTATAAAAGTTTTAAATCCAGGGCTCAGTGACAGCCAGCTTCTTACTAGCTAAACTTAGCATGCCATGTCATGCCAAAATCAGACGTAGTTATTCAAATTGTTGACAGAAAATTTTAAGTATTTAATCTTCTGAAATAGCATATTATACAGTATTTAAGCTTTAGGACTATCTGTTACTAAAGGTAGGGGTTGGCATATCATTAAAACAGACCCAATCCTCCTTCACTTACTGCTGTCACTATGGATTTGCAGAAAGCCATATCTTTCCTGACAATTAACATTTTTGTATGACTTAAAAATAAAGAATTACTGTTAACTGCTACATAGCATGTTTCCACCACTCTAAAAGCAATTGGTGGTGTATGTAATCATTTGTAACTGATGTACTACATTTAAATAGATCAGGGGTGTAACATGCTACTACATTAAAAGGTAATATAAAAAGCTGATTTTTGTGTGCCTATTTTTTGTTGTTATACCTAAATTCATCTTCTCTTAGTTCTCTATTAGGGTCGCAGTGGGGTTCCCCATGCCCATCCCCTGGAGAATGTCTCCGGCACTTAGCAGATACACCCAGGACGGGGCACCAATCCATTGCTGGGCACACTTACTTACACAGCCACACACAAACACACACAATACAGAGGAATTTAGAGCATTCAGTTTACTTTGAATTTTTGTTTATGGACTGTGGGAGTAAACTGGAGAACCTGGAGGAAACCCACGTGGACACAGGGAGAACAGGGAAACTTCACCCAGATTGGGATTTGAACCGGGAAAACCCATCGCTGAGAAGCAAACGTGCTTAACCACTAAGCCACCATGCTACCCTCATAGTAAACACTGCTACAATTATGGTTTTATCACTTTAACAAAACTTATGGTGGGTGGTACCTGGGTGTAGCATTTTCCATATACTCCCTGTGTCTGCGTGGGTTTTCTCCAGGTTCTCCAGTTTTCCCTGTCCAAAAACATGGATTTTCAAGGATTTAAGGAGGCTTTATTATAATTTTCATTGCATGTGGCATATTTAAGGGTGAATTGGCATAATTACTCTAAATGGCCCTTGTATAGTATTTGTTTGCGTGTGTGAGTGTGATGGATTAATGCTTTGTCCTAAAAAATATTCAAAAATATTCCCCCCTGAATGGGCACGGGGAGCCCCTCTGTGACTCTAGTGAAAGATTAAGCGAGAAATGATAAATGGAGAACAAAACCTAAAAAATATATATAAATGGGAAAAAATGTTACTACTGTATCGAGTAAGGACATTACATTTGCAAAATATATATATAAAAAAAAAACACAAACTTTGTATGATCTTATTTTGTTATAACATATTATTAAATGACATCACTAGTGGCTGTTTAATTGGCAGGCTGCATAGCATTTTTTCATTTTAGCAGACACTTTTATTCAAAGTGACTTACAAGAATCCCAACTTGATGATCGGGGCCAGAGCACAGGGTTGATACAGCACTCTGGAGCAATGAGGGTTAAGGGTCTTGTTCTAGGACCCACATCTGTAACTTCACTAGCCCTGGGATTTGAACCCACAACCTTTAGATTGATAGCCCAACACCCTAACCACTGAGCAACCACACCCTCGTGCATTGAAATTGAAGCGGGGAAGACAGCCAATGGTTTTAAAAGTAAATTTGGGGAAAAAAACTCCTATAATGAGAGATTTTATGATCCAATTCTCATTCCATTATCCCCACCTTGCATTTCTACAATGAAAATCTTTCTGCATGATTCTGTTTTTCTTCTGTGCTGGTCATGATTGAATGTTTAAAGTGGCTGCAATAAGCTGGTGACTTCAAATTAGATATCAGACGGATCAGTAAGTTTAGGACGTTGCCTGGGTGTGTTTAACATTGCAATGTGCAATATTGCCTAAATTAAGATGCATCTAGCCACAGATTTGCATAACCTATAAATCACTGTCAATAAGGTGTTAGATTCAGTGAATGACTCAGAACACGTTTGTACTCTTGAGTGTTTCAGTTGATATCGAGATATCGAAGATTTGCTGCCTACCTAAACAACCTTCCTAGTTAACTTGAGAAATGTATTTACTTTGTATGTTCAGTAAATTATTTAAAATTACATTTAAATGTGTGCATCTCATTGGTAAGTTTGTGCTACAAATAACTTTTTTAAGCGAAGTGGCATTGTGGCCAATGGGACAATGGGAAAGCCCTGGTTTTGATTCTCAGAAAGGGCAGCCAGAGTCATTTCTTTGTGAAGTTTACATGCTATCCCCGTGTCTTTATGGATTTTCTTTGGATTCTTTCATTTTATGCACAGTTTAAGTACATAGAAGTTAAGTGAATTAATATACTCAACTCCTAGGACTGGTGACTAGTTGACAAATTTTGTTTCCATTTGCTCAATGAGGGCTGGTTCTGAGTCCAGCACCCGCTAATTCGGATATGAAACACAGAAAAAAGTGTGGGTTTTTTAAATTTTTTTATCTTAGACACATTTTACCTTCACATCTTTGATTTCCACCGAACACCTGGTGCTAAATTGCAAATTGTTGTTTGAAGAAGGCTGTGTACTCCTCTGTTATCAGTATTAATCAGGATTTGAGAGATTGCTGTGGCTTAGGATAAGGAGAAGGGCTGACAAAGTTGATTATTTATTGTGTGTGGGAGACTGGAGGAGCTTTGAAATATTCACATTTAAAGAAAATACGTTCAAAAAGAATTGACTTCAAAAGATATTTTCTGTTGTAATGATACATCAGTCTGTGTATTTTTTTTATTATAGACATTAAATGTTTTTGCTGCCTGTAATCAATTTTATGTTTGTACAAATAGCATTTTTTTTTATCATTCGTTGGCTGGATTTCAGCCACACGCAGAAACGTAATTATACAGTAATAAAAAAAAAATGCCCTAAGGTAGAAATTCAGAATCAATTTTTGGTTAGCTAACAATAAGGCAAGTGCTTGGTAAGAAGGAAAGATAACAAAGAAACAACATTTCCCATTAAATACACTTTATAAATAGTTGCAGATATGCATAGAGTTTAACACTACAACACAAGGCACCATTTTGAAATGTCCTGTGGAGATTAATCCTCACTGCCTTTAAGGTTTATTTGAAATTCATCAGACTAACTGATCATGAAAGCCATATTAAAAAGAAGAAGAAACTGCTTTCTTTGGTAGCTGGTGTCAGGTGCGCTCGGCGCGCCTGCCCTATTTTGTGTCCAGTTCAGTTAATTAACTTGTGTTTCATTCAGTTTTAGTTAATTAACTGTAATCTGGGCTAGGGGTCTTGCTCAAGGACCCACATCGGTAACTTCAGTGGACCTGGGATTTGAACCCACAACAAAAAAGTCAAAAAAGTCTAGAGCTCAATTAATGTAATATTCAACAAAATCAAACAAAATTCATCAATCAAAGTTCATCTCAATAACGATAAATGGACAATAATTTTAATACACACATACCCCAAAAATAAAGAATGTATCAGGCCAACATAAATACTTCTCAGCCATATTGATGGTACAATTCCCCTTTTATTGACACTTAGTCACGTGAATACCCTACAGAGAGCACGGAGCGCAGCCTCTTAAAGGAACATGAACGTAACCGACAAAAAAGACAAAACTTTTCAAAACTTTTAAGATACCAAAAAATACCGATATGAGCAAAATGACAGGCTGATCCAACTTTGAAGTCAAAATGAGGCTCAGTATTGTGTGTGTGGTCTCCACGTGCTTGTATGACCGCCCTACCACACCTGGGCATGCTCCTGATGAAATGTTTTGACTGGCTATGAATGGATTTATAGCAAATAGATTGTCGTAGAAAATGCATACGAACAAGTTTATTATTATTTGTATACTTTTTTTTTGCAAATTGGACCAAATTAAAACTTAAAAATTGTTTTGGGGGTTGTTCTTAATCTTATTTAAAGTATTTCCTGTTTCCCAAAATATTTTCACCATTAAAACATATCTGATTAATGTGCACTATTGTTTGTAATATTTTTTTTTTATTTACTATACTGAAGGTTTCCTCTTAACTGAATAGTTTCACCAACAAAACCTAAGCGCTCAGGTAATATTGTATTGTGGCTCATTAAAGTGGAAACGGAACCCTGTCTGGAGGTGCAACAATGACCTAAATATGGCTTAGGAATTATGATGCAGTCCAGATCCTGTTTCACCCATTAATTCTACATTAGATTGTAACCTAAAGGAAGTACACAATCCTTTAAAACCTAGAAACAATGTAACATTAAAATGGAAACACTCTGATGTGTTAGTCTACTTGGAAGAGTTAGCAAATACATTTTGTATAAAACTAACTGTGAGAAGAACAAGTTATGCATTTTGCTTTTTCTTTCACTCTCTCTTTATTTAAACAGGAATATAGAATTAATTTCTGTGAACAAAAACCTGATCTGGGGCTATTTTCATTTTATTTTATTTTTTCAATAAAATTTGAGAAAACGGAGTTTACATAACTCAAAACATTTTTTTTTTTTGATAATAGACTTACACCAGTTAAAAAAAACAGTCCATTACCATGACATTATTGATTTACTCTCAAAAAATTACCCCATCAATTTTTCTGTAGTTTTAAATGAATAT